>JBBMKC010196276.1:0-25206 GCA_037834085.1 Bipalium vagum | reverse complement strand
CGGATGCCGTTAATCCTTCCAAAACAAAAAATTTGATTACCGCACGATTTTCTAATTTTTCCATACTAAAAAAATGGTTAATGAAATTAAATCATGTGTCATATCATAATAATAATGTGATGTATTAAAACAAAAATTTTAATGTGTTATGCTAAAATATGTATATTAAAATATTTGACCTCACATTGTTTTATATGTGCTGCTTTCAGAACTTTTCACGCAACCTATATTTCAAATATATAATTTTCTATTTGTCTTTCATAAAACTAATTTTATTACTTTTTTTTTATTATTTCTTCTTTAATAAAATAAAAATATGGTATTTTATAATTTTCGTTTATAAAAATAGGATTGAATGTAAAATTGAGCTTGACTTATTACTCAATCCCTTTTTATAAGCTTTCTAAGCGTTGTTCAATTTTAATCTCATATAGGAATCTTTAAAATCAAATGTTTAAGTCACCTTTTCGTTTCAGTATAAAAATAATAAATAGCGTGGGTACATTTCATTTCCTTTATATTATATTGGGTTGTTCCGAAAGTCACTTTGCATTTGTTAAGAAAAAGTAAGACCAAAGGTTTATTAGTAATAAATATTTTAATCAATGATGAATTGTTCTTTTCGTCCCTGGACCTTCTGTTGTCTACCAGGTAATTTGAATATCCCAAACTTTAAAAAGAATTAATATTTGAAGATAGGTATTAAAATCGAAGTGAATCTCAGAACAACCAAATATCTTTTACTTAATTCATGTTTCATTTTAAAATGAATTCATTTTAAACATCTTAACCACTGTTTTCAAAATTTTTCTATTTATAATTTGTAATAATTATTGTTAACGTGTTCCACATTAGCGATATCAAAAACACATTCCATACTTCCAAATATATTTAAACAATCATCAACTGTCTTTATTACGTTTAGTTATTTAAACAAAAGCCAGTAATATTTGAGAATAAATCTCTTACAAAAACTATTTTAATCAAAACATTAAGGTGTGTCAAGAACCACTTTGTATTTTGGTTTAAAATTCATTCAAAAAGTAAAGGATTTCAAAAATAAAGAATGATTATTAGGAACATTTCCATTTCCAAATCTAGATAAATATGGATCAAGATATGATAAAGCAGACCAACAACAAAATTTAAAATGAAAACCATTTTCCCCTGATAACTCCCCGACAGATCTAAGCAACATTGGCAGCAAATAAATCATTACCATTTCGGAGAACTAATATTTCATAATGGACTCAAGCGAGGATGCTCTTCAAACGTGTTATGGTAATATTGTGACAAGCAGTGGAATGCCCGTCGTGGTGATTGATCCTTGAAAGACGAAAATAAAATTGAAATTTTCCACAGAAAGTTACATATGGGTAATTAAACTTACCATTGTGGTTTTATGACTTAGGCTATCTCTTTTGCTTACCCTCATTTATTTCACTAGATCATATCTTGGAGTATATCATTTCATGGTCGTTTGAAGATTTTCTTCTATTCAAAAAAGTTGACAGCAGAGCAAGAAATGCCTCATAACAACTATTGTGATGTACTCCCTAATTTCTCAATTTTGACCTTTGATGCGCAAAGCGACCTTCTTCACCAAAGTCTCTAGCTTAATAATTAATTATTATTATTAAAAGTTTATTATTTGGTTGATATTAGTATGCTTTGTCACATTGTCCTGCTTATGTAATGTTTCTTTATAAATAAATCTATGTAATAATGTCTGTGGTCATTCAATCTACAAAGTTCTCTGAGTCCCAGAATTTCTCGGAACAGTCGACAAGAGATACGTCATTTATTATAATAATACTTTCAGATAAATAAATAAATGAAATAGATTCACAGTTAAAATTGAGTTTCGAAATCAAAAGTTTTTTCCATTTGAAAGTTTTATTTTATTACGTGCGATGTATCGAATCAGTAAAACAAGTGAGACAAGAGAACGTTTACATTAATTGTTTAATGACATATTTCTAATAATATAAAAAACTAAAAATGTTTGCAATGTTCATTGATGGTTCTCTGTTGCAGGAGTATTAGTGAGATTTTTTTAAAAATTAAAAGCTTTCTCGGGCTTTTTTCGACAACAGGTGTCGCTACATTTTATAGTGCCATCCCACAAAGTAAATATGAACAATATCATTCCAAATATTGTGTAAAATATTGCGACAATTTTATGGACGAAGCCATAAGAAGGCTGCTCAAACACAGCACGTCGATAGTAATAGTCTGTTGTGATAATACTCACGATGTAAGACCCCATGAAAGATATTTCTGCCAAAACAACGAAAACTAAGGATGCTACAAGATGGCATCTGTCATTTTTCTTGCTTCCAAAAATCGAGCAAAACCCACTAATGAATATAAATAAACCTCCGGCGAAGATTGAACATGAATGACCAATAAAAACAAGCAGTATTGGATCAACGATCATTATAATAATTCCCAATGTCACAGAAATAACTCCATGAATGAAATGCATCTTTCTGAATCTTAAAATCGTTTCTTTTTTCGGCATGATACAAATGACTGGTTGTGTATGGTTCGTAGAAGCTCCAGAACCATGACAGGGATTTCCCGATGATAGATCAAACGATTTTTTCTCTGGCTGAAACAGCACTGTGCTTTCATCATTTGGTGGAGGTGTCAGTTGTTCTTCTTGAAGATGCTCCCATTTGTACATTGAAAGTCGACTTTATCAGATATTAAACAATAAAGTGTAAAACTGAAAATCTGAGATAAGTAAATATGGCAGACATATTAACTGGCTGTGCCATATATAAAATGTGCTGTTTACTTTAAATATTGATTAAATTAACAATCAGATTAACGGAAGTCCGTCCTATTTCGGAGAATAAATGGTGCCATTCTGAATTGTAAGAGTTGATATGATATTTTGTAGTCTAACGAATTCTCGTCATGTTATTTTCGATATTAATATTATCATTATTTGACTGTACACAGTACATCGGGCCAGAACAGCACCCTGGTCTGATTATGCAATAACAATATTTTGTGCTAATAGATTTGTTTTCTAATATTGTAAATTATAGTACTAGACATAATACATAATATTATAATATATAATATAAAATATAATTTCGTTAATTGAATCGTTTGAAATACTTTTAAATGGTACATATTAATGTGATTAAATATTTTAAAATGTATAGTATGTCCCATAAATGCGTGTGAAATTAAACACTCAATAAATTTTTCTATTTTTAATTTTTTCATAAGATATTTTAGATTTTAAATATTTGAGTTCGTTTTATTGCACAACTTTATTTTAGGTAACCAAACACGATTATGAAATGGATGTGTCATTGGAGAATAAACTTTTAATAATACAATTTTATTATTTACATGACAGAATTCTTTTCACAGACGAATCTTGTTTTGACCTGAATTTTCATCTTACACGAAATTTTTCTCTAAAATAAAATATGGAAAGCCTCTTCCCATTTGCTGCTCAAGTTATTCTCTAGGTTTGATTCTAATAGATTACGGACTGTTAATGGAAAAAAATGTCCAATCAGTTTCAGAACTGAAACAATTCAGAAGTGAACAGAACGTTACAATAATATTTTAATTCTCTAAAATCAATAAATAAACTGGTTTGTTTTGAATATTATATAATTATAATGTTTGTTTTGTTCCTGCTATTAAATTTCTTTCTTCACAATGTCTAGAACGAAAAAATTAATATAAATTTTTTTTCATCCTCTTGACAAAAGAGTTAATTTACTTGATGGGCTTAATTATAATTCTGAAATAAATAATTAAAAGTAAGTAATTTTGTTTGTTGTCAGATTAAATTGGTTGTATAATGGAGTTGTCAGATTTGACTGGTTGTGTAAAGGGATTATCAGATGTAATTCGTCCTTTATTTTTGCTTCCCTTTTTTTCCATAAAATACTTCTCAAATAACTATAAATAGCTAGTATAAAATTGTAAAAATCAAAATACTAATTTTAATGGAAATGGGCCAATGAACGTGATGTTAGATTATGATTTTTTTCTAGTTTTAAATCCTTTATTATTTTTCGTTGGATCTTCTTTTTCTTTATCGGGAATTCAAACAAATATTTCTCCATCTTTAATTATATTATTAAACAACAAAATTAGTAATAGAATTTGATGGACCTATATATTTAATTTTTTCAACTTTAGTTGATCATAATTTCAAAGTTGTATTAGAAAATACGTATGGGGAAAAATTATATTTCAAAGTAATATTATTCTCTGCTTTTATATCTTAAATATCAATTTCAAAAAGTATAAGTGATTCTGATAACTATAAACCATTTGCTGTTTGTAACTAACTAAAAGTTAGATTTACATTATTATTTAAATTTGTTGCAGTTGTTGAATTTAAAGAAATTTCTAAATAGTCACATTTCTTGGTTGTTAAGTTTTGATGATATTCATTTTTATCTAAATTTAAACTCATTTTTTAAAAAACTTGAATTTTCAAAAATGTGAAATTTGTGCCAGTTTGTTTACTCAAACACTGTGGGCATTATTTTACAAAAGGCGGTAACCAAAGTTTAAATTGTGTTGAAAATCGATCCTCAAAAAGCAGAAGATATTTAGAACTTCGTTCTATAAATTTATAAAAAAATTTTTATCTCATATGAAAAATGAATACATAATCAAATTCTTCTGTTTCAATAAAATGAAGTAACATTTTTGAATAAATTTAAAATTTATCATTTTTTAGAAATAAAAATAATTTTAAAATATTTGTATTATTTCTTATACTTCTTAAAGAGAAATCAAAAACTTATTGTGATAAGTAAATAACAAAACATTTATTATGTCCCGGCATACACGCTTATTCGTTCGTCATAAACGTGTTTATAAACATGGTACACTTTGTGTCGTATAAAAAAAATTACCAAAAGAATAACTAGAAAATAAATAAAAAAAATCACTAAAAATCACTAAAATTCATATAAAAATCATTAAAAAAATAAAATAAATCAAAAACTTTAAAACTTAAAAATATTAATTTTTTCTGAAAAAATGGAAACCAAAAGAAACGATTTTAACAACCTATCCAATCTAGAATTAATTAAAATCCAAAATAAATTTCTACAAAAAAAATATTATGAAATATATTTACGAGCAAAAAATTTTAGTTTAGAAGAAAAAGATTTAAAATCTTATTATAAAGATTTATTATGTTTAATAGATAATTGCACATTTGAACTATATAAAAATAAAAAAAACAATATAAAAATCTGAATGATATAGTGATTTATAATTACTCGAAAATAGATGAAAATCTAAGTGTGGAAATATTAAAATTTTATCAAGGAAAATTAATAAAAGTCTTAAATAAAACTCAATAATAAATTTTAATAATTTTTTAATTATGATTATTTTTTAATAATCTTTTTTCCCAAAAATGGCATTGCGAATGTTGTGAAATATATATTTCAAAATATAATAATAGTAAACATTTAAAAACAAACGTACATTTATAAAATAGTACTATTAGTACTAATGAAAATACTAATAGTACTAAAAAAGTACTAATGAAAAATTTCAAGAAAAATATTCATCTTTTTTATAAAAACAGGAGGCGACATCCAATCACAAATTACAAATAATACATTTTAAACAAATTTACAACAGGCAAATACGCAGGTGAATTACATTTAAAGTCTTAAAATCCTTTAAATAAAAAAAGTTTTACTGGACCTGGAACTCATGTTGATAAACGTTTAGAAGATTATAGTGAAATAGTAGAAAATTTTGAAGACAATCAAGATTTATCAATTCTCCTAATTCCAAATTCTGATTCAATTCCAATAAATCGAGTTGATCAAGCAGCTATGAAACATGATGTAAAAAATATGTCAACAAATTTAAAAGATAGACATGTTTGAGATGTTTAAATGATTCATAAGCAATATTCAAAATCCAACTCCGAGAGAAAGACTTGAAAGAGCAATTATAAAATTAATCTTCAAGAGTAAGATAGCTTTAGGTTTAAGATTAGAAAGAGCCGGTAAAAATATGGCAAATGAAAAATTATATAAAACTCAAAAATTTTAAATCCAGAAAAATCAAAAATACTTGCAAACAAACTTCATAAAGAATTTCGAAAACCAAGAAGTTTCTTAAAAGTAAAAGTAAATAACAAAGATAAATTATATAATAACAAAATTCATTCATCAATTGGTATGACACCACTGGAAGCGAGTAATCACCCTGAAAAGCTAAATATAAAATATAATGAAAAACAAGAAAATACTAGGGAACCTCTCGGAAACAAGCCTTCGACTCTAGCACATTCGGTGCACAAAGTTTCTATTTCAACTTCTGAAATTTTAAAACTAAAAATTAAATTTCATGTTGGAGATTATGTAAAAATTTTTAAATATAAAAATTAATTTAAAAAAAGATACACAGCAAAATGGACAAATGAAATTTTTATTATTAATGAAATTTATTTTACTAATCCAATTGTTTATGGAATTATTCATTTAAAAGGAGAAAAAATATTAGGACGATTTTATGAGAATGAGTTACAAAAAACATTTTTTAATAAATACTATTTGATTTTCTTTTTATTGTTTAAATAATATAGTTTTATTAACTTATAAACTAAAACTTTTTCAAATGACTACTTAACCCCCATCATATCAATCCATTTTTACAAATAGTAAATTGTATTTTTTGTGATTTTTATATTTATTTTAAATTACAGGTGACGCGATTGAAATAAAATTAAAAGAAAGAAAAAGATACAAGGAATTTATGAAAATGAAAAAAAACACCATCTCAATTTGTGTGATCGAAGAATATCCCAAAATATGAAAAAACGAGAAGAATTGATTGAAAAGATAACATCAATGGAACATAAAATATTTGAAGTTAATGAAGAAATAAGAAATATGCGAATTTTAATTAATTCAGAAAATCCAGAAGATATTAATTGGCTTAAGAACAATTAAATTTAGATAAATATAATTAAAATTTTAATAATCATGATAATTAATATGATTTAATAATTTATAATTTAGGGAAATGTATGTTTTTTTTTCAATTTTATTAGACTATGACACAAAAATATTGGTTTATGGTCAATATTTTTTTAAAACAAGAAAAACGTTTTTTCTTGTTTATATCCAACCTTAAAATACAATTATAATTAATTAATTGTCAATTGTGTTCATTGTTTCAATGCTAATTTTGTTAATTGCTTCAATGTCAATTATGTTCGTTGTTTCAATTAAGAAAATTAAAATTGCACGCATATTTTTATAATAATTAAAGAATATATGATAGGAAAATTGGATGCACACCTTTTTATAAAACATCTGTGATTTTATGTTTCTAAAATATAGAAATAAAAAAACAAATAAAAATAGAAAATAAATAAATTTTTTAGCAATTATTCAAATGTTAATTTTATAAAATGAAACAGTAAAACAAAAAGTTACAATTTTAAACAAATAAATAGGTCTTAAATTTAAAATTTTGAGTTAAAATAAAATAATTTTTAAATTAAATCTTTTAATAAAAATTTCAATTTTTATCTAAAAAATAACCAGTGAAATTACTGAACAAAAACTAAAAAATATAATTGAGATAGGGAAACCTAAATACATAACTTTTAATGGAGAAAAGTTAATGGCCAAACCGATGAACAAATATCTGGAGGAATTTTACCATTAATACCAATTTTAGGAGCTAAATTTGCAGGTTTAGGAGCAGCTGGTGGAGTGACACGGGGAATAGTAACTGCAGTTCAAAAACTAAAAGAAACTCAAAAAACTGATTTAGAGAAAAAAATTACAAATGGAGATCGAAAAACTTAAACCCAAAGAAGAAAAAGAATCAACCGGAGCTGGACTTTACTTCGATTCATATTTTGGAAAAGGATTAGGAGATTCAATTTTAAATAGTTTTGATTATAAAAAGTTAGAGAAATCTGAAAGAAAAGAATTAAAAGAATTATTAAAAAACCTATATAAAAATAAATTAAAATAATTAAACAGAGAAATATTTTAAACAAGTCTATATTTTGATCCTTATGAGAAAAAAATTAAGAATATACACCGAAGTTCAGAGAGCCGAAGGCTTGTTTTCCCAACATAAAAATTTCTAAAAAATGGATGAATGCGATTGTGAATCTTTTGAGAGATAGAGTATTATAGGAAATATAGATTTTACAACTTGTGAAATTTTGGTTATTTTACTAGAGGTTGAAGATTAATTTGTGTTTTTTTTTTTAAAAATATGACACAAAATTTTTTTTTCACTTTTAAATAAATTTCTTTTAAAAATCATGATTTCATAATTTTAATAATTTTTGAATTAAATTGAAATTTATACTTACTTAAATTCAATTATCAAACTTTATATTTTTCAAATGAAAGCTTTAGAAGCAAAAATTTAATAAGCAAAAATAATTATTAATGAATGTAAAGAAAATATTAAAAAAATTAAGGAAAATAAAATTGGTGAAAAAAAAAATAATGATGCAAATAATGTTAAAAAATTGTAATGTTAAAAAATGAATCATTTTTTAATGGCATAAAAACAAATATCATTTTTGATTTCCCAGCAAACACTGTTTGAAGAGAATATAAAATTATAAAAAAACCAAATTTTCCAATTTATTATCCCGTAATTGTAAGGATTATTGATGAAATAAATTTTAAAATTGTAGATGATAATGATGGGTTAATAAATTTTAATGGAGAATATATTACTTTTAGAATTCATTTAAAACAAGTGTACATTTTCATTTTCTTTTTTTTCAAAATATGGAGTTCTATTGTGATGCTTTCTTAAATAATAATTCGGATTTGGTAAAACAATGTTATTATATAATATGTTATTAAAAAAAGATTATATGGATTATAATAATTTGATTATTTTTTCTAAAACTGCTTTTCTTCAACCAGTATTAAAATATATTAAAGATTGTTTTGATTATGAATTATCTAAAGAAGAAGTTTCTCAAATGTTTAAAAATGAAAAAATTACACTTATAAAGTCCGAGAAATTAAAGTAACATTATCAGATAAAGCAAATGAAATTCAACTTCCAGATAAATTGGATAAAACTAAAAAAAGTCTAATCATTTTTGATGATGGAAAATGAAAAAAATCAACATATTATGGAAATTTATTTTACAAGAGGAAGATATAATAAATGTTCATTAATATATTTATCTCAATCATTTTTTGATTTACCATTAAGGTCAATAAGAAAAAATCAGATGCCTTAATTCTATTTGAAATTTTTCAAAATGATAAATCTCAAATTTATTCGAAAATGTTATCACATTTCATTGATAAAGAAGAATTTGATTGTTTATTTAATTTTCACATGAATCAAAAATATAATTATTTTTTTATAAATAAATTTAGAGACTAAAAAAATAGAACCTTCAGCTTTTTGAAAGCAAAAATATTTTCTAAAAATTTAATTTTTTCTTAAAGAAATGGACTAAGTATTGAATTACGATATAAATTACTATCATTGAAAAACAGCATATGAGAAAACAGATTATTATGAAGTAAGTTTAGATCCAGAAACAATTACAAATTTAAATGATAATGGAAATTTACATTTAAATTTATATAAAGCATATTTTATTTATGAAATTGAAATAAAAGGAATAAAACCAGAAGATAATATTACTTTACAAAATAAATTTTTTCCTTAATTATTTTCAAATGCAACTTTAAAATTAGGATCAACAGAAGTTGAAGCTATTCAAAAATTAGGTCCGTCAAATTCTATAACTAATTTTATAATGATTAAAAAAATGATTAAAAATAGTGATGGAGAATTATTTGGATGGATTCCTGATAAAATTAAAGATGAAAAAATAATAAAGGCTAATAATAATTGGTAAATATTTCCGTTTCTTTTTTATAGTCTTTTTCAAAATACTTTGCTTTAATGTCTTGAAATAAATATTCTTTATAATAAATTTTATTACTTTTACTTAGATTTTTATCAGATCTTAATGGTCTTAAATTTTTACAATTCCAATATATTTTAAATTGATCTTTATTATCAAAATCAAATTTTGAAACTGGATGAACATGATTAATATGCCAAAAACATATGGTTTTCTATAGTCATTGCAACATAAAATTGAAACTGAATCCACTCATATAAAAAATCAAAAATACATCCGATTAACATTTTTATTTGTTCAAATTCTCTCTGTTCTTTAAACATCTAATTGTAAATTTAAATTTGTATCATTTAAATATTTTATAATATTATTCTTTTTTTCTAAAGTTCGATTATTTAAAAATTTCATTGTTTTTATTTCTTTTTTTACAATGATCATCTTTATTATAACATTTTAAACAACCATGAAAATAACAACCATTAAATTCATAAATATAAGTTTCATTTTGTTCATCATAATAGAAACCATCAACTTAATATGTTAATATATATATATATATATATATTAGTTCTAATTGTTTTTTCTCCTCCTCGTTTTGCAAATTGAATATTTATATTATCAATTTTACTTACATATTCTAACCAGTGAATACACTTATAAGAATATGTACCTTCAAAATTACTCAATCTCGGTATTCCAATTTCTTCATTATTTATCATGGACATAAATATTTTTGTACAAATTTGCGCTATTGTCGTATATTGAAAAAGACCCATATTTAAAACGTTGTCATTTGAAATACTTATATATAAAATAAATCTCTAAAATTTAAACAACTTTTTGTTAAAATCATAACATCTGTTAAACAATAATAAAACATTTGAATTTGAAAATTTAAAAATTCATTCTTTTTTATTTTTTCATCATGCCATTGTTTTAATAATTTTTTTTGTTTAGTATTACCGCATATAAATATATATTCATAGAATTCTAAATCTGAATATTTACCAATGTAATTTTGATTTTGATTTGTATTGAAATAATGTGGAAAATATCCTATGGAACCTTTAAAACCAAATATTTCTGGAAAAGCTTTTAATGGACATAAAGTAAAATTTATTGAATCTACAAATCTTATATTAAAATTTTTTATTTGCATGTATGTGATTTTACTTCCTGAGCTAATTTTTTCAACTGGTAATTTATTTCGAATTAACCAACCTAATATTGGATGGTTAATATCATTTAATATCATATCATTTTGCATAATGTGCTATAAAAGTATATTTTTCAAAATCTTTACAAATAAAGAATTTACAAAATGTATCAACTAAAGAAATTGAGTTTTCATTTATTATTTCTTCTAATAAATCAATGTTATTTAATATATTTTCAATTGTTAAATTTTCTAATTCACATTTAATTTTTAAAAATGAAATTATGTTTGTTTGTATTTTAAAATATATTTTTCTTTGAGTATCAAAAGCGGTTGCATAATTCATTTCATGATAACCAGCATTTTCTTGAATAGCTTCAAAATCGAAAAATATATATTTACTTCTTTGTTTAAATTTTCCTTCATTATTTCTTAAATAACATTTGTGATTATTGAATGGTGGTATATATTGTTCATGACAAATTGGACAATTCTTATAATCACATTTATGTTTATATGATTTAAAATATTCTTCATTACAAATATCACAAACCTTTTTATTTCTATAAGATTTACAATTAGTTGTTTTACATGTATGTTGATTTTGAAATCCTATTAAACATTCATGACGATATTTTCTTGATTGTAAAAAAAAATTTTTGTTATTGACATAAAATGATAACTTTCGTGATGATAATAAATAAAAATTTGTTTTTTAAAATTTTCATTTTTTATATGAAATAGATTTATTATTTTTATTTTTATATTTTTTTTCTTACATTTAAAAAATTTTCATATTATTTCCAGTTTCTTTAATTTCTACTTGAGCCATATGTAATTTTATTGCCTATTCGTCTTGAATTGGATCACCTCGTCTAATATATCTCATTCTATTTTCTTGTTTAGAAAAGTTAAAATAATTTTTATTTGTTTCATTATCATAAGTTAAAGAAGTTATTATTGATCTTGCTAAACAGATCGTATCATTATGTTGAATTATGTTAAAAGAATTCTGTGCAAAATTTTGAATTATTAAATTTTTAGAATTTTTCCAATATAAGATACATCATTTCTTTCTTTTCCTTGATGTATTGGTATAGTTAAAATTTTAAAAGTTACATCCTCAATATTTAATGTTTGTTCTGATTGTAAAATATTTTTCTAATCTTGTAAATAGTTGATGTACTACTTCTCTTTTTTAACAAAAAGGAAAAAAACCATGCCCTGAATAAATTAAAGGATGTAAAGGTTTCAGTTTAACATTATAATAATAATTATTATTATTATTTGTAATGGTTTCTAAAATAAGATTTAAACAATTAGTAATAGTTCTTTCTGTAATATCTTTCGGAGAAATCTTAAATTGATAAACTGTTTCTAAATGTTTTTTATAATAATGAGAATTTAATGAGAATTATTTTATTACCTTCCAAATTTAGAAATTTTAGATTATACTGATCGTGAAATAAATCGTCAGGAAAAAAACATTCTTCAAAAGGTAGAACATTTTTTATAACTTGCCATTCATCGAGGTTAATGATTAAATTTGCTTGTGTGTTTCAAGTAGACATTTTTTAAGAAAAAATTTGATTTTTTCACTTTTAAATTTTTTGATTTTTTAGTAATTTTTTAGTTATTTATTTAGTTATTTATTTAGTTATTAATTTAGTTATTTATTTAGTTATTAATTTAGTTATTTATTTAGTTATTTATTTAGTTATTTATTTAGTGATTTTTTTTAGTTATTTTTTTTATTTATTTTTTATTTATACGAAACAAAGTGTACCCTGTTAATAAACACGTTTTTCACGAACGAACGAAAATGTGTGCCGGGAGGCACGCATATGAGTGAGTGAGGAAAAATTGGGGGATAAACAGGGTACACTTTGTGTCATATCTTCCTCTAGTATAAACCTTGATATGTTGATTTTTTTCATTTCTTACGTCTCTTAATTATTATATAACCTTTTCTAACAACATTTCATGGAAAATCAAAAATAATATTTGTTTGCAATAACTAATTAGTTAATTAATTAATAATATATATAATTATATAAAATAATAAAATATAAATATATCTATTCAATTAATATATATTCAAAATGTATTTCCATTATATTTTATACATAAAGCGCATCTTTCTAGTATTGAATTTACTCATTTAGTTAAAAATATTTGCGGTATAATATTGTAATGTTATTCGATTGCATCTTTAAGTTCTGATATTGAATGAAACTTTTAAACATATATAAAACATAAATGTTTCAAGAAGTATCTCAAACTAATCGCTTAAAGACCTAATATGAAGAAAAGTATCACACTGGTCAAAACTAACCACTTTCTCCAGTTTCAAGTGTCAGCCCATTATACAATGTTGTCCCAAATGTAAATATTAACAAAATCAGTCTGAATATTGCGTAAAAGATCACGAGATATCTGTCCTTATAAGATCGGTAAAATGATGTTGAAATTACAACGACTTATAACTAACTAACAGCAAACATTATTCCATAAGTAAAGTGTAACTTTCGTATCTTACCTTCGTTTCTTCATTCGACAGGGTTCAAATCACTCGTTAAATAGAGTACTCAGGAATTGTCAGATCGGAAGAGTGATTTCCGATGAGATTATAATAAGATTTACCTTAGACTAATTTCCATTCATATCGTTTTATAGACTGACGATCAACCAAGTTGATCATGTGTCACGGATTCACCATGAAGGAAGTCTCCTTTTCTATTGATATGATTAGGTTTGAAACTGAAAGTTTAAAGGTGAAAGCATGAGAGAATAACATTTATCATCCGAATCAATGGAGCGTTTCCTCTGAGCGTCTGTCTAATATAACAATTCGTTGTTTATGTTTAAGTATTGATTAAGATATGCCGTGAATATTGTTCCTGTAAAGGTTTAAGGAGGATGAATGACGTCAACCCCGTAATTTTAAGAATTAGTATAGTTATTGTTTATTCTTAATTTATTTATGTTGTGTTATTTTGGATGTTACAATTATTAATTTTATGAAAACTTTAAGGATATTATTAAGGTACCATGTGAGAGGAGTGCTCCGTTGATAGACCTGGTCATTTTTTTCTTTAATTTCTTTTTCCACTTAAAAAAAGAGACACATGAATCTTAAATTTTGTTGAAGAGAAATTTCTTCAAAACGTATCATATTAGCTTTACAAGTATGACTCCGTGATTTGGTTACTGGGTATTTTTTTGTAAAAAGGGTTGTAAATTTTTATGTTGGAGATTCACGCAGATAAACAAGAACTCAAGAATTCGATAATCTATTAGGTTGTCACATGAAATGTCCGATTATGCAATAAAAAAAATTAAAATATTATTAAAAAATATAAAATAAAAATATCTCCAAGCTGCAGTTTTCTTGGGAATAAAGTAATGTAGAATTACTTACCGCAAATTCCCTTTATCTGGGATGAATATTGACATTTTCAATCGTTATAATATTTAAACACAGAATATTAAAACAACTGTCTCGTGATATTATTAATTATATGATATTTTTGTTTATTAGTAAATCAATTAAATATTATTTAGATATATATGCAAATAAAATTTTAATTATCATTTTAAAAAAAACCTAAGTCATAGTTGAACACCTAATAAATAAAATATTCACCATTAGATTAGACATTTTCCCATATTTTAAGACTATCTTCGAATCACATTTGCATAAAAGTCTAAATTTCTGGAGTTAAATCGAGTTCAACTATCAATCTATTTGTGACCAGCGAATTTAAACCAATAAAAAAAGAACCCACTTACAAATTTTAAGAAGAAATTCAATGGTACTTCAGATTGTTTTACATAATTAAAGGATCTTTCTCATCGAACTAGTAACAAATCAACGCGTGTCGTTCCCCTAGGCGAAATTGGATTTTAGGCTAATTAATTATTATTATTTAATATATTACTTTCATTAGCGTTTGAGGCACTCTATCAAAATCTTACTTTAATCTTAAAAGGTAGCTAGTATTGAATTCATGAGCATAGTCTTTCATTTCACAGAAATTCATCGATATCTTCCCAACATTCCGATAAAATTTCTATTGAGCCGCACTTCATTTGATGTTTGAAGAGAATTTGCCGATTTCTGTTATCTTCCGTTTTGACAGTTGAACACTTTTAAGAATTTTTTCGTTGCGCTTCATCCATGATCCAAGATATCCGACTACGAAAGTGTCCAAATTCATGATTCATTTAGACAGAGCTTTCTTCATTTGATCCAAAAATACGTCATTATGCTTCATATTTTTCTCATGATTCCAGAAAATATTATTTTCTGTATTATAAGGGCATTTGACGTCGATGAGGAATAACACTTTGCTCCCTAAATTCGATTTGAAGACCTAAACTTTTAGTAGATTTAACGTACTGGCTTACTGCATTGACAAAGACTTTTGAGTTTGTGTTCTGCCTGATTTGCTCTGCCAAGTGATCTTGAATTGAATTGTGGCGATAATTTGCAAATATTCTAGAAGGAAGGCAGTCAACGAGAACACGAGACAGCGTCTCCTCCGGTTCATTTCATCTTCTGCGTCCTCTGAATACTGAACCGTGGCGAGCATTAATCTGAATAGAATAAGATTGTGCACGGTGGATGAAATACCAATACCTCAAATCCATCTAGTGAATTAAACCTTTTGGAAAGAATAAATGATGGAAATTCTATAAATGTAAATTTTTTATCTAGACATTGTGAAGAAAGAAAGGAAAGAATTACACTAACATTATAACTATACAATGTACCAAATAAACCAATTTATAAATTTATTGCTTTTAGAGAATCAGAAATTAATTTTAATAAAAACAACAGTTTGTTTATTCAAAATAAAAAAACGTTTAAGAGTTCAAGTTAATAGTTCACACTATCCCTTAACTCCTATACAGTTTAAAAAAATAAAAATAATAGAACTTATTCTAATTATGTAAAAGCATGTAAATACTTTAATAATGATCCTCAATTAAGTTTATTAGAATTTCAGAATATATATTCTATATGTTGTTTTGATTTAAAAATCAAACAGAAACTTTACGTATTAATCGCTTGCGAATTCTTGTCTATGGTCCTTTTATATTTAATTTGACTAAAGCTCTTTCAAACTTCTCTCTAGGAGTTGTATTTTCAATATTGTAACATTTTTATGTCTGCAACATGAAGATTTTTTAAATCTTTTGAATATATATTTTACATCATGTTTTATTGCAGCTTGATCAACTCTATTTATTGGAATTGAATCAGGTTTAGGAATTGGAGGTATATATTTGAATTATTTATAACATCTTTATAACTTTCTAAACGCTTATCAATATTTTTTCCTGGTCCAGTAAAATTTATTTGTTTTATTAAAAGGATTTAAAGATTTTAAATGTAGTTCAATGTAATTTAATAAAAAATTTTAATATCTTTCTTTAATTTTTCAATAGCACTTTTATTAGTACTTTTTTCTAAAATGTATGTTTGTATTTAAATGTTTACTCTTATTATATTTTGAAATACATTTATTATAAACTTCACAAAAATATAAATCAGTTATTTATTCGGTGTAGCACACGTGTACCAAAATAGTTCCACGGTGTGAAACTTTAAAATCAATATATTTAAAACATATTCTAACGGTATAAGACTTTAACATATTAATTTTATATTTTAAAAATATTATACACTCTCATAAACACACACATTCATGCATACACACAACCACATACATATATGGTTGTCCTTGAAATGTATTTTTAGGGTATATGTGACCTTCATAAATGTGCTTTTATCTTTGGTTTCATCTTTGTTGTTTCTCTCACTACAAATACTACCAGCAGAAGTAGGGAGATGCATAAAATAAAGCTTGGATGTTGGTTTATCTTATGCATTTCCCAATTACTTCCTTATAACTTTCAACAGTAACATTTTCGTTAAAAACCAGGGTGCAATTTTCAAATTTGAAGAAAATCCTGCCAACAACATAACTTTCTTGGAATTAATAAGGAATTCTAGTTGAAGGTTGCAATCATCTTCGTGTTGTAAACAAATAATTATAAAATAAATATCGAAAATAACATGACGAGAATTCGTTAGACTACAAAATATCATATCAACTCTTACAATTCAGATTGGCAGCATTTATTCTCCGAAATAGGACGGACTTCCGTTAATCTGATTGTTAGTTTAATCAATATTTAAAGTAAACAGCACATTTTATATATGGCACAGCCAGTTAATATATCTGGTATATTTACTTATCTCAGATTTTCAGTTTTACAATTTATTGTTTAATATCTGATCCAGTCGACTTTCAATGTACAAATGGGAGCATCTTCAAGAAGAACAACTGACACCTCCACCAAATGATGAAAGCACAGTGCTGTTTCAGCCAGAGAAAAAATCGTTTGATCTATCATCGGGAAATCCCTGTCATGGTTCTGGAGCTTCTACGAACCATACACAACCAGTCATTTCTACCATACCGAAAAAAGAAACGATTTTAAGATTCAGAAAGATGCATTTCATTCATGGAGTCATTTCTGTGACATTGGGAATTATTATAATGATCGTTGATCCCATACTGCTTGTTTTTATTGGACATTCGTGGTCAATTTTCCCCGGAGGTTTATTTATATTCATTAGTGGGTTTTGCTCGATTTTTGGAAGCAAGAAAAATGACAGATGCCATCTTGTAGCATCCTTAGTTTTCGTTGTTTTGGCAGAAATATCTTTCATGGGGTCTTATATCGTGAGTATTTTCACAACAAACTATAATCGACGTTATGTTTATGATTATGGTCGTTCTCGCTTCTTCCACAGAATATATATCGGCATATTTTACACAATATTTGGAATGATATTGTTCATATTTACTTTGTGGGATGGCACTTTAAAATGTAGTGACATATTTTGCCGAAAAGTGTCAGAGAAGGCCTTTGATTTGGTTTTGTATTCCACTGCTCCTCCTGCAACAGAGGACCATCAGTGAACATTGAAAACATTTTATTCTTTTATATTCTTATATCTTAAAACATTCAATATAAATGTCCACTTGTCTCATTTGTTTTACTGATTCGATACATCTCACGTAATAAAATGAAACTTTCAAATGGAATAAACTTTTCATTTCGAAACTCAATTTTAACTGTGAATCTATTTTATTTATTTATTTATATATCTGAAAATAATATTGTAATAAATGACTTATCTCTTGTCGACTGTTCCGAGAAATTCCAGGACTCAGAGAACTTTGTAGATTGAATAACCACAGACATTATTACATAGATTTATTTAAAAAGAATCATTACACGATGCATACTAATATCAACCAAGTAGTAAACTTTTAGTAATAATTAATTATTCGGCTAGAGACTTAGGTGAGGAAGATCGCCTTGCTTATCAAAGGTCAAAAATTGAGAAATTAGGCCAAGGAATGAAAGGGAGTACATCACAATAGTTGTTATGAGGCATTTCTTGCTCTGCTGCCAACTTCCGTGAACCGAAGTAAATCTTCCAACGACCATGAAAGGTTGGATCCAGATTTGAACCAGTGAAACAAATGAGGATAAGAAAAAGAGATAGCATAAGTCATAAAACCACAATGATAACTTGAATACCACTATGTAACTTTCTGTGAATAATTTTCAATTTTTTTTTCGTCTGTCAAAGATCAATTACCTCAGACATTCAACTGCTTTTTACAATATTACCGTAATGTTTGAACAGGATTCTTGATTGTTTCCGAAATGATAGTGATTTATTTCGGACTGGCTGCCAATGTTGCTTAAATCTGTCGGGGAGTAGTTATCAGGTGAAAATGGTTTTCATTTAAAATTTTGTTATTGGTCTGTTTTATCATATTTTTAACACATACATACATGGTTGATCTTGAAATATTTTGGGAGTATATGTGACAAATTTTTTCATCTTCGTTTTTCCAACTACAAATACTACAAGCAGTAGTATGGAAATGCATAAAATAAATCGAGATCTAAGCTTTAACAAATAAATAAAAAGAACATCCTTTTTGTCCAAAGTTATGTGTTGGTTTATTTTATGCATTTTCCTACTACTTAAGGATATTGTGGAAAATCATGTCATTCCAGCTTTAAATTAATTAAGAAAGCTTAATTAAACTATCTGCCAACAAGATGGTGCACACTTCATACCACATTAACAACGCGAAAATCTTTTCCCAAACTATTAGGAGAAAGCCGTGTAATTAGGCGGAGCTACGCATTTCCTTGCAAAGTTATTCTACAGATTTGACTCCAGTAGAATACGGACTTCGTCGATATATCAAACACAAAGTTAATACCAAAAGTTTCATTCAATATCAGAACTTAAAGATGCAATCGAATAACATTACAATAATATACCGCAAATATTTTTAACCAAATGAGTAAATTCAATACTAGAAAGATGCGCTTTATGTATAAAACATAATGGAAACACTTTTTTAATATACATATATTTATATTTTATTATTTTATATATTTATGTACATATCATTAATTAGTTAACTAATCAGTTATTGCCTTTTTGAAATCACAAGTATTTTTGGGATTTATTTATTTATTTTACATTATACATTTTAGATGAATAATTTTATGCGCGAGCAAAAGTCTTCAGGAAATAATCCTTGTTCATGTCCATTATGTAGAAAACGCAAATGGTAATAAAGTCATTACAGAGGCTTTTGAAAACTGTGGTTTGCTGAAAGAACTAATCGAGAATTATTTGGTAGACAAGATCCCAATGACCCATGGCTGGACAGGGTAGAGTAGGGGAAATCATGACAAAACTACTGAGGTATGAATTGTGGTTCAGCCTAAGATGTTACGAAATTTTTTTAATTGTTATTTTCATAAAAATTTACTCATTGACAAAATAAAACACTTTATTAAGCATTAATTATCAATTATTGACTTAGCTATGAAGAACAGCAATTACTTTCCGAACAATCATTATAAAAATATAAAGTAAACATGTTTTACAGTTGAAAAAGTGTTCCCAAATCAAAATGTTTATTTACTCGGTTTGCGGGATACATATTTTGTGACATCCGCTGTATCAAATCAGTAAGGCAAATGATCTACATGAAATTATTATGAGGAGGCTAATCAAAATATAAATAATTGCAAATTTTTTGCAAACGTCAACTGTCACCCAAATGTGCACCAGGGGTAACGGGATTCAAAGCCAGTTCAAGAACTTTCTTGGGCACTTTTCGGCAGCAGGTGTCGCTACATTTTATAGTGCTATCCCAAGAGGTAAACAGGAACAATATCATTCCAAATATTGTGTAAAAGATTGCAATGCAGAAATGGGTATTAAAAATAAATATGAAATGAAGATCTATATCATTTTGATGTTCGGATACTTTCAAGCTAGGATCATGATAAACAGACCTCGAAAACTTCAAACGGTCTGCTATTATAAAATTTAGAACATATATTATTATAAAAGTTATCTCTGCTAGAACAACAAAAACTAAGGAAGCTATGAGATGGCTCCTACTGTTTTTCTTACTTCCGAAAATGGAGCAACACCCGCTAACCAACATAAATAAACCCCCGAGGAATATTGAATAGTAATAGCCTAAAAGAGTGGGAAGTAAAGGATCAATAATCATCACAACGATTCCCAAGATCACTGAAATCACTCCGTGAATAAAATGGAGTCGTTTGTGTCTTAAAATCGTTTCTTCTTTTGGCATGGTACAAATGATTTGTTGAGTAGGGACAGCGGGACCATGAAACTGATTTTCCGATGAGACAATAGTACGATTTATTTCAGACGGATTCAACATTGCGTTTGTATAACTTGGTGGACTGAGCGACCAAACTCCTTGATCAGGTGTCAAGAGTTCTTCTTGAAGAAGGTTACCTTTTTCCATTGAAAGCTGTTTGAGCAGATATTGAAATATAAGGTTTAAAGATGAAAATCTAACGAGAGAAATTTATCAGCCAAATCAACAGGAAGTTGTTACAGGATGTGCTTACTATAATATATGTATTATTATATGTTATTAATATATTTACGCTTAGATATTAATTAGGTGTCGCGTTAGACCCTATTATTATGTTTGTATGTACCAGGTTGTTTCTATACAGTCTTACGGAGGATGAATGACATCAATTCTATAATATTAATAATTATTAAGATATTGTTTACCTTATTAGCGAATTCGGGTAATGTTATTTCTTTATATTATTATTAATTGTATTAAAAATATAGAGATTTTATTTAAACACCGTTTTGGAGCAGACTTTTGTCGATAAGTCTACCAGCTTCTTACCTTTATGCTTGTGAGATAAATTGAAAATTATTTGGGGTGTGTACGAGTAGCTCAGCGGTCACAGCGGTCTAAGTGCATGTGAAAGGTTCGAATTCTGGTATATTTGATTAGTTTTCAACTAACATGGGAACCACACCAGGATACCAACCAGCGGATGAGGACTCGATAGGGAAAAACTAAAGTAAGGGAAAGGAAAATGAAGGTGGTTCAGAGTAAAAAGTCTTGGATTCGAATCCCTGTATCTCCGATTAAATCTCAACTAACGGTGCTTAAGATATATTTTTTGAGAAGTCAACCATGAAAATTATATATTATTATTTTCTAATTTTACTAAAGTGGTGTCAGTGGAAGTAAATTTCTCGTATTGACATGTGACAATTGTGATTTCGCAGAAAGAACTTGTTGAGAATATTTTCAACGATTTGAAGGATTTGATATTATGATGTGAAGGAAAAGTATAATTGCAAGCAATAAAAAAAATTTAGATATTGTACTATCATTTTCTTTGCTAACATTTATACGCCCAGTGAGCTCTCTTGTTGTGATTCTTCTTCCATTTTGTATAATTTCATGTAGGTTTACCGTTATTTTTTCGCTGATTTCGCATGGCCTTTCTGATTTTTCTACGTCCACCTCGAAAGTTCTTCGAGCTTTAAATTCATTGTACCTTCGTTTTCTTGTAGCCCATGAAACAATTTGTATACCGTAAACATCATCTAATTTCTTTAGAATTTCTCCTCCATGTTTTTTATTCAAATAGAGGAAACAAATGACACTCCGATATTGCACACTTTCTAAAGACATTTTAAAAAACGCGATTTAACTGACAAATACAAAATAATATATTAAAACAAATAGCTTACATTAACTTATAAATTATAGGCTATAATATTTTACACATTATATAAGTATAATATTTTTTAATTTACATTAACCTATCTACATTAGGCTCACTACCAATTGGGTACACTACGTAGCAATTTGGTTATGAAAAAAGATGACAAGAAAGCAGAACAATTGAACTTTTGAAACAAGTATATTTTTATTGAATTATTAATTTTTAAAGTAATACGGAAGTCGAAAAAATTGAAAAAAATTAACAAAGGCAAAGATATCTTTTAAATAATACAGTCCGACACTAGTTTCAGCTCATCAATCAAGGCGATATCAGCTTCAAAATTCATAATCTTTCAGACCAACTCATCAGTGTTGCATTAAGTGGTACAGTTTGTCCGTTTGCACTAAAATTCCTGCTCCATCATTCGCAAACAGTCAAACGAATGAAGGCCTTCACTCGATTGCTTACTTCATTCCCAACTCGATTTCTTCTCTCATTGGACTTATTTAATGAAACATTTATTACTTGATCCTGTTTTAAACACTCATTTAGTTTAGATTTTTATTGTTCACTTCGCTCGGTATTACTCTTCCCTGATACTGCTGATTTCGAGTTCACATTCTTTTTCCTTTTTAAAACTGTACAAATCTTCATACTGGTAGTCTTTAATCGTTGTCAATATAATTCCTTGGCTTACCAAAGGCACAAACCATAAAGCACAACGACTAAAATCAACGACATCAATAAAAAGCAAAGACTGAAAAATTCTAAACATTCAAGAAAATATTGAATAAAAATATTCAGAATTTTTAAAAGTTGAAGGTGACATTTAATCAGCAGCCAACAAAGTTGGCGGAGACCTACAGTCTCATATTACAAAAAATAAATTTTTAAAAACTTTTACGAGATGATTTAAAAATATTCAATTTGATTCCGAAAATTAATTTTTAAATGTTACTGGAGATTCAATGACAGGAATTTTAAATATGAATAATAAAAAAATAATAAATAGTCCTGATCCTATTAATGATAATGATTTACTACATTTATAAATTTATAAAAGAGATAAATTAAAAAATATTCAAACAAATATTTGAAACTATAATACTGATTAATATCAATAATAGAAATAACAGGTTTTGTTACTCCATGTTTAATTACAGTTTTTTAAATACTTTGACCATTATCCAGAGATTTGATAAAATTGTATTTCACTTTCAAAGATATTCTAGTTTTTTTCATGGTTATTATTATCTTAAATAAAATTCAAATAAATTTGATTTTTAAATTAAAAGTTTTATCATAAAAATTATATTCAAATATTCAAATTATCTATTTTTTAAGCCATTATTTAAACAAAAGAATTTTTAATTAGTCAAAAATATGTACTTCTTACTGGTGTACTTATTATAGAAGTTTATATAAGTGGTAAAATACGTAATTATAACCAAATCTATAAAAAAAATTTAAAAGTCGTACTTAATAAAGAATTGTCTTTCGTATAGAGTACACTTAATACGGAGGTTTGGCTGTATTTTGTTTATATTGTTGAAAAAAATAGAATAGAAGAAAGCTTACAGAGTTAGTTAATATTACATCTAAAAACATTTCAACATCATGTATTATAAAAAAGCTAAGAATCTAATATTTCTTTTAAATTTAATCTTCCTTTACAATGTGATTCTAATTTAAACTATGATTTAGCTTTAGTTTATTTGTCTACTTTTATTTCTATATTTAATATTACTGAAATAAATAATGATTACGTTTTCCTAACAGGTTGGATGATTTTACAAGAACTGAACAAGGACTTTTAGGTTACTTAACAAAGTCTATTCTATCAGAAGGATTTATGGATAAACGTTTGGAACACTACTACTATTTACTGTCACAAATAAAAACAAATCGATCACGATAAAAATATAAATGAACACAAATTGTAATAGCAAAGTCTTTATTGAAAATTATGATACAACTTTTGTATTTTACAAGTTTTATTGGATTTGAACTGATCAATAGAATCTTTAAACACAGGCTTAGCCTAGTGTGTTAAAGCCCTCAGAAAGTTTACCAGCTAGCGCCTGTGTAAACTTCAAAAACAAAAAAGAAGAAAAAGGAATAACAACAAAGAATTAATTGATCTTCGACGAAGTGTCGAATATTTATTTTCAAGAAGAAGTTAATTAAACAGACACGTCAATCTGTGAAGATTGCGCAACTTAGAATATTTAGTTTTATTTAAATTAAAATTTATCGTCAACGCTTCTGTTCTCATAGAGAGGAGACGTTGTAATAATAGAAATAAAGATAATAACAATAACTAAGAACTAAACTAAAGTTTACTTTTGCTCTGCTATCACGCTCGAAATTGTTTGATCTCGTTCTCCTTTTCGTAATTTCTGCTGATGCTTTTATAGGCCTCTCGATGTGTGGTCGCTGCGGTAGTTTCGCTTCTCGATGTGATGTTGAAATTTGCGTGTGGTCCTTTTCTCGTGTTCGCCGTTGTCATCTAATCTGATGAACTATGTGATTTGTCCTTAACGAGATTGTTGACTTTGATATTGCGAGAAATCCTAGTCAGGAATTTATTTTTCTATTTCAGGATTTATGGCTTGATCTGATAATCGTTTTGTGATAATCGTTCGCTCTTGACTTCTTCGTCCTTCCTTATGCCTTATGGTGAGCTTCTTTTATATTATTTATTTCTCATATTTTTATATTTTTAGTAATAATATATTTCTATTTATATATTTTTATATAATTTAACTTTCTTATAATAAACTTTATTATTCTTTTTTATGTGATTTTCTTTTTTTAGTAACTGTTTGGTTTCTAATTTTAATTTATTAACAAATTTTATATTTTTTCAGAAACTCTGATAATGTTAATAATAATGTTAAGTTTCCCTAAAATTGACTCAATTCAAACTTTAACAAATCGATAAACTACTGGAGGGTCACTTAACATGAACTAACTGACTTATCAGAAGGAATTATGGCCT
>JBBMKC010196265.1:0-14718 GCA_037834085.1 Bipalium vagum | reverse complement strand
GAAAACGATGGTAATTATTTCCATGAATAAATGTTTCATATCGATTTCATTTGCTTTTTATTTTTATATTTAAATAATATTTATTAATACGTACGAACTTATGGACTGACCTGATACAAAAAAAATAATTATATATATATAATAAATATAAATTTTTCATAATTTTATTACGAAATTACAATTTACAAATTTTAAAATCATTAACACTTAATGGTATTGCAAAATTTAATATATTTTGTCTTGACCAATAAGGAATTTTGTGTTTATCCCACTTCCTCCTATTTTAAAATTTGTAAATTGTAATTTCGTAACAAACTTTACACCTCTAAAGCTAAAATTTAAGTGTTATATACAATTATATTACAAACATTATATATGTATAGAAAGCTGATAATATGACGAAAATAAAACAAAGTTAACTAAACAAAAATATTGATTTATCGAAATTACATAAAAATTTATAAAACTCGGAAATTAACTTTTACACGTAATACAATAAGTCAAATTAGACGTCATCATTCCAGTAAAACTTTATTTATTTAAAAGGTTTTGTATAGATCGAAATAAATGGCAATACGATAGGACGAAGTCTGGTCCATATGATGGATATTGCATCCATCCCAATCAAGGTTCAAAAATTTTTTACAGTGACAAAAAGTGTCGTTTTGTATTGTCAAAATGAAAACAATAACTTTGCCCTTGCCAATTTTGAAGTTTTTCTTGGATTTTCGTATTCAATTTTGTCAAGTGATTAATCTAAATTTCACTATTAGTCCATTGCATACTGGAAATAATTTTGAAATAAATGTATAACTTTAGCTTCATAATTATCACACTTTAACGAAGTCTGCTTCTTCAGACTTGCACCATGATATTTTCCAATGAATATTATTGTAAAAATTTTAATTTTAGTCACCTGTTACCATTTGTTTCAAAATAGATTATTTAACCAAATCCCAGATTTCAAATCCTTGTTTGGTTAAATTGGCAAAGAAATCATAAATCTGGTTTTTCATATAATTCCTATGCTCGATATGCCTTTCTATAGCTACATGTGATATGCTTATCTACCTTGCATTATCACGCGTTGTCTTGTGACGATTTCAATAATGAAGTTTGATTTATTTTTCACTGACATTTAAGAAACGGCCAGATCGTCGCTTATCTTTGAGTGAGAAGTCACTCCCTTCGGAATTTCTTAAACCAAGTCTTTAAATCTATTCTCACTTTGCCTGTTACTTTTATACTTTAAAGTGACATTGCACTAATAAACCCTGACTGCTCACTTAGTTATTTTTGTTTTCGTGAATCGAAATAATCGCAATATATTTTACCCTGTAACCTATCAATTGGTCGAACTTTGTTTGGATGTGCTTCCACATCCATCATATAGCCCTGACACTACACCTACAGATTACTATCTGTTTCTTTGATTACAAAATTCTTTGGCTAGGAAGAAATTTTCCTCTGATGACATCATAAAACTTATCTGGATAAATTGTTTGCTGGAAAATATAAAAAAATTATAAAGATGGAATAATTAAATTATCTGAGAGACGGAAACTCATTGTTAAACAATGGGATCAATATTTGATATAATAAAATTTAATCTTCTTACAAAATATTGACTTTTTATGTTATAATAATAACTGAAAGAATTTCCGGACAACCTAATACATTTTTAATTTTTAATTTTAATTAATTTAATTTTAGATCCTTATTATTCTCTAGGTCTAAGGTTCGTGCCTTTGCGAACCCAACAAACTTACAATATTTTTTTACAGGTTGTCATGCATTTTCTCCTTTACGGTAATAGAATATTAAAATATCCTTCAAATACTTGTTCTGATCTTCCTTACTAGAAATGACAAGTAAAAATAAGCAATACTTATTTTATTTCTAATAAAGTTAAATTGAAGTTAAACGTCTTTATGTAAATTGATTAATTACTTCCTTGTGACCCAATATTTTGGAATATAATCAATACTAATATATTTAAGTATAATTTGTACATACTATATTATAATTTCATGTACATGTATTTCACAATATCGAATTTTTATTAAAATATTCTTAATAAAATTGAAAACAGGCTAATATACAGCTGAAATGCCTTGTAAATCGATAGGTAATAAATTTTTCGGTAAATTTTCGATAAGTAAAAACCGAATTTCAACCAATTTTACTTGTTTGAAATTTTTATTTTTTGATACTTTTTAAAAAAAATTGAAATTCAAACCTCTTAATAGAGAGGTAGTTTCTAAATCATGAAATGATTTTGATGAAAAAATATTTTGATGTGTTTCAGACCATTTTCGAATATAATAAAAATTTTAAAAAATAATCAATTTAAACCTGTCATGATAATTTAAATTATTAGTTTTACCAACTTGATTTAATTTAACATCAAATTTATTTTCTTAATACATTCGACATTCACATTAATAACAAGGTTCAATAAAGCTATGTTATCACTTCACACACACGTGCTTGGATAGAATCAATAATAATATGAGATTTTCTATAAGTGCTTGGAATTCATTTCAAATATTTGTTTGAAAAATATCTAAAAATTATAAATGAAAATCGGTAAGATATTTTTATAACACTAACGAATTTCTGATGAAATTTACGCTTTACCAATATAATGAAAATCGTGTTTCCTTTGCATGACGACTAAGTCTAAATACGAATACATAAATAGCATTGTTTACAATTTATTTACAAAAATACCAATAATCGCATATAAACATGATCCATATAATTTCATTTTATCCGATGGTGGACACAAAATTTCAATAACATTCATATAATAACATATCAGATTAAAGTAATAAAAATTAATATTATTTTACTTTAATATATATTTTTGACTCAAATTTAGTAAAAGTTCACACAATAAGAACAATAACAGAGCTAATGGTATCTATAATAGTTTTTCTTTTCAACCTTTATTATTCAATTTCTATTAGAAAACTGATTCAATGAAAAGAAAGTTACATTAAGTTTCAACATTTAATAACTTAAAAGATTGGAATACTATATTTTAATCTGATTTAACTTCGAAAGATGTTGAAAATTATGATACTGAACATTATTATTATATGGTTTATTTATTTATTACCAAACACATCAAAATAATGTCATATTATAAATGATTTTTATAACATATTTTTGATTTACTTTCTCAATGACCTTGATAATATTTAAACAACACTAACTTAAATATTAAGTTTTGATTTTCATTTCAAATAAAGTTTTGTGGAAATTTTCTTAATATTCTGTATTTTCTTATTTCATAATTAATATTTTTAATTTATACTCTTATTTATAGTTCATTATCTTGTATAGCTTTTTGTTATTATTACTATTGATTACTATGTATTATTAATATATTAATTTTGGTTGAATTTTAGTATTCTTCCGGTTTATTACTAAGGGCTCGAACACTTCCTTGATGTACAGCTTACAAAAAATGATGAATTCCATTATCATAAGCTACTTAGAAAATCAAAGTTGCTAAATAAAATTTTAAAAAAGAAAAATCTGTAATATTGATGAATCAAACAAAATTAATTACTTTAGCGGAGTAGTTTTGCATGATATAGCACCGTTCTGCTATTTTTAAAAATAAACCTTCGGAAAACCTCAAAAAAATTTTAATTTAATAATATTTAATATTATATTAATTAAGCAAAATGGTAATTTTAATAAAATTTTTAATAAAAATAAAAAAATGAATTAAAACCATTAAAATTTATTTAAAAATTAAATTTTAATAATAGATCGAACAGATATTTCCGTGTCTCCGATCTTATGAAGTTGTATTATTCAAGAAATTTATTATAAATCATCACAGGGATCTTCTTCACTTCGTCATCAGTTTTGTTGATTACATAACTACTATCCAGATTCAATTTAGAATTTAATTGATTCTTAATATTATTAATGAACAAAGATGTTGTGGCATATCTATTCAAGTACAAATATTCAGCTTTCACCAAGCAGTCTGCATTGAAAAGAACACCAATAGTTGATACATGGCACTGAGACAATCTTTTCAATTTACTTAAAAAACAAAAAATTAATATCATAAATAAATTTATTTATTTTCTGATCAATGTCCAATTTCTGTTTCAAAAAATCATCAAAGTTAAAAATAATCATATCATATAGGAATTTAAAAATAATAATCCAAATATATGTAATAAAGATTAAAATTATTATTAACTTTCTTCTTTATTAACTCATCTTTTTCTTTCTAAAATAATAATTCAAATATAATAAATTAAATAAAACATATTAAAAACATTAAATTATTTTTTTTAACAATAGCATCTGATGCTTTTTATTCTAAATATTAGCCACTTAAGCTCTTAAATCAAAATTAATTTACAGCAGTACTTGTAAAATGGATATCCAGGAAATGTATACCAGTATCTATTGTGAATTTTTATAGTTTTGAGAAATTAATTTGTATAATTCTTCGAAATATTCATTATAAATTGCCTTCAAGTCACCATTGTTGATTAAGTCAAATGAGATATTAAAAGAAAAATTAAAAAGTAATTTCAATAACCTCTGATTTTTGGACATCATTTGATATTGAAAGTTACGGTCTTATTACTGTCCACTTTATTACTGATGTCTCGATGTTGCAATGCATTATTCTTAATTTTGTAAATTATTCCGAAAATATTTGTGAATTATATGAAATGACAAGATTATAATTTATAAAATCCATGTATTTATTACTGATCACGGTTTCACCTATTTTGAAGACTTTTTGTCACATATTCCATCTATAGCGCACACGTAAGTATGCGCTACTAATTTAAAATTGTTAATAACGATATTTTGAATATAAATATCGAAAGTTTCTGGTTCATTTCAAACACAGATCACTTTAAAAATGTTAGTAAATCATAATTACATAAGCTCTATAAATATGTTCCATAACATATAATATAAATTTAATTGAATAGCATACTTAATTGTCATAAAAATAATTTTGTTAAAGGACACAACTACTACTCATATCCCAACAAATTTCACTACGACAACGAAAGAAACTACCACGGAAGTAACTACAAAGGAAGCAACTACAACGAAAGCCACTACCACGGAAGCAACTACAACGAAAGCAACCACAACGGAAGCAACTACAACGGAAGCAACTACAACGAAAGCAACCACAACGAAAGCAACTACAACGGAAGCAACTACAACAGAAGCAACCACAACAAAATCCTCCACTACTCACAAGACAACAAATTCAACCGGCTCTTCCACAAGCCATTACACTACCACGACAAAAATACCCGAAGGCAATTTCACATTCTATGTGATGAGCAAAACTGGTTTCATATGTCTGATTTTCAGTACCGAGCTCAATGTGACAGTAAAATATAAATCAAAAAAATCCAAAGTATGATGCCCATTATCAATTTATCAAATTCTGTGATCAATTTATATCAACAGGATGATCAAAAAATATCTTTCAATATTCTGTCCAATGCCCCGAACACAGGAACTTGTGCAGACTCCGAAGTATCTCTGGTGATTAGTTGGATATCAGGATTGAAGGTGGCGTTTACCTTTAACAAAAAAGCTGATTCTTCGTCACTCTCCTCAATTAATGTCCAATATGTGATAAATTCAAATTATTTCCCAAATCCTGTCAATAACAGTGAGTAACTTACAGTATGAATCTCCATTCATTTTTCTTCTTAATATCATCGGAAAGTAGTAGTGTGTAGTAGTAGTAGTACTAATATTATATGATTATTAAGTTTATTACTGTTTCTATTTTTATCGTTATTATATTTTTTAATTTTTATCATAATTTTTATTATTTTTATAATTTGATTCTTATTATTATTGATATTATTATTTAATTTATTAAGTGTATGCATATATCCGGATGATGAAAAAGTTTGTGTTTAAAATGATATATTTATTTACAACAATGTTCTGGAGTCATTCACTTTCTCATCAAAACGAAACTTCTATTTAAGTGGTGGGATTTGAAATGTGTACTTTATTAGAATTTGCTAACACATGTTCGAGGTAAAAATTACACAACGCGACAGTGATCATTTAAAGCATTTGAGTGAAGGAATTGATAAAAACGGCTATTTAGTGGATAAGGAACCCTAAAGTCATTTTGCAGCATGGCAATTCACGACACAGGAAACGATATTCCAGTTATGTAGTGATGTTCTTCCTGATGTAGCCTATTCACCAGATTTGACCCTTCAGAGTATTAATCTTTTAGAACAGCACAGCATTCCTTGGCTGAACAGAGCTTTCGAGATATATTAGATATCAGAAAATTCATAGATGACTTATTTCAAAACCAACTAACTACTTTAGTGACCGAATCCACCAGCTTCCAGAATAATGGCATAAGGTCATAACCAACAATGGAAGATACTTTGATTAAATTGTAATTGATTAAAAAAATATAATTTCAGTTCAGAAAAAAAGACTAAAGCTTTTGCATAGACCTAATATGTTATTATTTTTTATTATCTTAATTATTATTAGTATTAATATCACTTTCATTTTTATTAATATTAATAAAATTAATTATATTAAATTTTTTTCGTTTCATATATTGTGGATAAGTTGATTTTCGAAATACATTTAGATTCTTTTGTAAAGGAATCTAAATCGTTTGATGGGGAATGTAAGTCGGATGTGGAAAGTTATTATTCATGTTCCAACCTAAATTTCGATATTGGCAGTACTACGAGCATAAAATTGACCAATTTCAGATACGAGGCTTTCAGAAGCACAAACTCTACCTTTTTCTCTTCTAAAGGTAAAATATTGATTTTTATTTATATTATTATTATATATTACTAATTTTTTTGTTTATTTATATTTAAAATTATAATTATTAGTATATAATTATTATATTTTTCCTTTATTATTGCTTTTTTTATTATTATTATTCTTTATCAATTATTTTAAACAAATTTTCAAGTTTATTTTTATTTGTTTTATTATTTTTTTATATCATTTATTTGGGTTATTATTTACTACTTATTCATTTATTTTATATCTTTAATTTAAACTGTTTTTTACAATTGTAAGAATAAATATATTCTGTTATTTTATTTTATTATTTTTTATTTTTATATATCTTAATATGTTTACTATTAATATTGGTATTATTACAATTTCCTTATTTTGGTTATAATTATTTTTTCATAATTATAATATTTTATTTGTAATTTTATTATTTATTCATTATTATACTAAATATAATACATTTTAATTTATAATTTTATTATTCTTTAATTTAAATATTAAATATTATTTATTTTATTTTAAGATTAATTACTATTAGTATTAAAAATCATTTTATATAGTCAAAAATCAATTGAATCAATTATTAAAATTCTTCACAATATAATTTACAATATTGTTTTATTTTTTGATACGGTATTAATTATTTTTTCGATATCCGCTTTACCGTTTTATTTATTTTGCTTACAAAAATTAACTTTGAAGTAGCACGATCAATAAAAAATAATAAAATGAAAGTGATATTTTAAATTTATAAACAATACTGTGAAGGGTCAAGGATTTATTTTGTTTAGTTTTATTATCGCCTTTCAAGAAAAAATGGATTTTTAATGACAGTAAAATTAATAATCGATTAGTGATATTTAACTAGAATTTTATGGGTCGTTGAATTCTCTTTGAAAGAGAGAGAAGAGATTTATTAATCACAGTAGGGACGGAACTTCTTGGCAAGAAAATCAATATTTCTAACTGAAAGGTGTCATCATTATTTATTTTTAAAAACATAAATTTCTTCCAAAAAAATCTATAATGTTTTCTGCAGAACTGGCAAAACAAATTTCTCAAATCATTTGACTAAATTTTTAATATCAATTTTGTGATTATACGGGTAGCTAAGGTATTTGAGGACATATTGATGTCTCTGAGAAAAGAGAAAGATAATAGCAAGTAATTACTGTATTGATAAAAAATAGTAAACGAATAAAAATGTAATGAATGTTTTTATAATTTTATTTTAAAATAACCATCATCACATTGGATCACTGCTTCCACACAATGTTGAAATCGCCCGCATGTCTTAACTGGTTGGTCCTAGTTCATATTGGACATTACTCTGAATATGTTTGCTTTCAGAAAATCCAAAGTATTGTGGAAATGTTTATTAATTTCTAAGAGGAAATGTTCATTCATTTCTAGTTCATTTAGGTCTAGGAGGCCAAATATCAGGAGTGACGTGGTCGTATAAATTTTCAGCCATCCATTCTTGAGTTAATCGAGCCTTATGTGATGGAGCAAAATCTTGTTGGAAAACATAAAGCCTTCTATTTTTGACTGAGGTAATCCAGAAATTCACAGCTGTTTTCAGGACCTTTATATAGACATCAGAATTCACTATAATGCTTTGTAAGAAGAACTGTGGTGCCATCAAATGTCTTTCACTCCTCACTTCTCATAAAAACATCACGGATGGTGAAGATTTATTTTGCATTATTGTTGGCACTTCAGCTAGGTCTATAAATAATCATTGATCAAATTATCTGTTAACCTTGGTCGAAGTTTTTTTCCTGTAAGAAAAACCAAATCAGACTCTGATTTGCTAAATAGTTTGAGTTTGTTTAGCATTTTCGATTTGATTAAACGATTTTATTTGAGAGAAATTGTCCTTTCTCCAATATATACGATTTTTATTCTAATTGTTCCTTCTGAGACCTTGAAATTTCTGATAAAAAGGGACCTCATGGAATTTCTGTGGTTCCCATCAACAATCTGCTTAATTTCCTTAACAAAATTATCTGTTCATATTATGTCACATCGCCTGGAATTTTCCTTACACTTTGCAGTTTTTGACACTGTTTCATTATCGGATGAAGATCTTGGTAAACTTTATTTACAAATGATTGTGTGACCTAAAAATTTAGAGATTTCTCAATCGGAATAATCAGCTCTGAAAACCGCTAGAAAAGCATGTCGTCTTATATTTTAGATGATGGTTTTCAGCTATTATTATTTATTCTATTAATTTATTTAAAAAATTTCATGTGTGCATATACACAACTTCCCGTCAAAAGTTAAATTTTTAACCTTAAAATTTTCAACAATTTCGTATTTAAACCGCTATAAAACAAACAATTTTAAAGATAACCAGAAACGGTTTTTTGCATGATATGAAATGTTTATTTACCAATGAATACATAAAAATATTCTCAGGATTTTGTAAATCCATCGCGCAGTCTCATTAATTGCTTCAAACTAGTATGTATACTCCAAAATCAGGTTGATGATGAATTCTCGTGGAATTGCTTCCCATTTTGACCTGACCAGTTCCCATTGATCTTTTTTGTTTCTAATACCTTTTCCATAAATTTTTCTATCAATATAGTCCCATATATGTTTTACCGGATTTAAATCGAGAGATTGTGGTGGTCCATCCGGGATAACAGCTATCGATTCTTGTTCCAAGCACAATTTTTTGCAAGACATTCCAGTAGAGAGACTTCATTTGATATTCTACTACATATTTCTGGTTCATCTGATAATAAACAAAACCTTAATTCGTCAGACCAAATCACTGATCTCCAATACTCAAATGTTTCATTTTCATATTTCTTAGTTCGTGCCAATCTTTTGTGAATATTAGCACTAGATAACATCGATTTGCGGCGGCATCGATAGAACCTAAGCTCGAAAGTCTGCAATCGGCGAATTTTGGTGTTTTGCTTATCGTGCCACATGTAATCTTTTCAAACGCTGAGGACAAGATACATCTTGATACTTTTCGCTTTTTCAAAGCCAATATTTTTAAACATTTGCCATTCCTTGGCATCGTTTTCCATTTCCTACCACTACATTTTGTTCTGCTTACAGTTCCAATTTTAAATTATTTTAAAATAATCTTCCGAACAGCAATATAGGAAACAGTTAACTGGTATTTTTCTAACATCATCCTACTTATCTGACCCTGCGCATACCTTTGAACGATTTTAATTTGATAATTGATAACCACGTGAGGAATTCATTGCTGTGTATCTTTTAATCATAAGATAAAGATACTTTATGGTGAATTTTAAAAATATCTTGCTTCAGTATTATAAAAATAAATGTCAAATTTTTGAATTTGCAATTTTCAAACCAAATAATTTGAAATTTGAACGAATTTCATTTTGAAGTATAAATAAACAACATTAATAAACTTGTTTCAATTATATTTCATCTAAAAACATAAGTAACCTTTAATAAATACGTAAAGTAATATGATTTGACAACTAAATAAAACACACTTTTACTTAAAAGTTGTATCTCAACACTTTTCTACATGAAATTAAAATTTGAAGTTGTGTACTGGCTTTAGTTACTAATGTTCTACAACATGCAAAAAACCGTTTCTGAGTATCTTTTAAATTGTTACTTTTATAGCAGTTTAAATAAAAAATTATTGAAAATTTTAATTGTTAACTTTTTTATGGAACGTAGTGTTTTTAAGAAATCATGTAAAAATCATCATTAAACTTCTGTTCTCAAATACCTACGCACTCCTGTTTATAAGATATGATATTAATACTAATTTTTATATTTATATATTTTAATTTTTAATATTAAGTTTTTTATTTTTAATTGATAATTTATAGTTTTAAAATTAAATTATAATTAATTAATAATAATTTAATCATTGATAATAATAATTAATAATATGACAATAATAATTATAATATTAAAATAATAATGATGAGAACCAAGTTATGGCAAATATTTCAATCGATGTTTTCGGTATATCATATTGACAATCAATAATTTAAAAATAGTTATCACTATGTTGATTATACGTATATATCGATTCTTTCACAAAAAACTATTTATTCTTATTTTTTGTTTCGTAAATTATTTATCATTATGGAAACGTCAAAATCTCTAGACCCTTGAGTTTTGAAATTTCTCAATTTCATCTATCTATCTATCTCACTTCTTCATCTGTAAAAAATCGGTTGTGAGGACGTCAATCTCACTGTTTTAATTCTAACTTTATTCAATTTTTATAAATTCAATATTAAAATTATCTTTTAATTTTGTTTTTTCCTAATGAGAAATGTTTTTGTGAGATATATTATTCTATTTTTGTCTAAATTAATTCAATTTATTATTTCCTCCTTTAAGAGGTGTCGTGTGATACTAGAAATCCCCTCGTTGCTATCATCGTTGGAGTGGTTTTGGCTGCTTTTCTTGTTATTGTGGTTGTTATTTTCCTGATTTTTCGGTTTAAGGCTCACAAACGCAAAGGCTATGAAGAAATTTGATTTTCAAATATTATAATTAATACTAATACTATTATTATCATCATATTTGTAATTGACGAATTTGTAATTTCATTTTTGTTATTCATTAAGCTTTCTTTCTTAATATATAATCAAAAGGACTCAGTAATTTATTATCGTGATGAATATTATTATTGTTACTATTATTATTATCAACATTATTATTATTATTATTATTATTATTATTATTATTATTTCTTATTGTATATTATTAAAGAAATAATTGCTGAAAAACTTAACAATTTGAAAAGCATGCTTTTTTGCAGTAGTCCTATGTAATTCCAGCTCGTTGGAACTGCCACAAATCTTTGCTATAGCTATAACAGCAGTCATGGTCATTCTATTATTATGTATATGTGCTTATGTAACTGTTAAGAAATTCAAGCTGAATTCACGTAATTATGAAAAATTAACGTGAATTTTTCTTGCCTCATTATTGTTAGATTTGAAAATGAAATTAAAACTAAAAATTTAATTATAATTATTTATTATTATTAATTATTGTTACAAATAACAAAATAGTAAAAATTAAAAATTACTAAATATAGAAATCATAAAATACTGTAAATAGAAAATAGAAAAAATAAAATAATATTAAAAATTTAAATATACTAAGAAAATAAAATAAATATTTAAAAAAGGAGAAAAAATTAATGATATTATAAAACATTTTATATAAATTGCGTTACAAAAGTCAGATAAGACAACGATCACATTTGTATCATTTATGTATATAAAGTTAACTAACCAGGAGACAAGAATTAAAATCACCAAGAAACAAGAAATAATATAAATAAGTTTAAAAACTTAGACGGCTAAATAAGCATATTACAATTAAAGAAATAGCGAGAAAGAATATTGTTTGTGAAATAAAACCAATCGAAGTTGAAAATTAAATTTTATTATTATATATATATAAATTCTATGATAAATTAGTTTTCATTGACTGGCTTTTAATAAATAACTTGTTCAAATTAAGTGCTCGATCTTAATTCGAAAATCAAATAAATTTTTTTGTCACTTTTTTTTTATTGTTCATAGTTTATACAGTCGAATGCTATTTTTAAAAACTGCCGAGGGCTTTAGCTTATTAAACTAATTTTATAACTAAAGATATCTGAAGCTTTGATAATTCTAATCAAATAATAATTGCACATTTTATTGTAAGAAAATTGCAAAGAAATATTTTTAACAAAAATGTTCTTACATTAATATTTTGTTAGTTTCAATTTTATATTGTGGTAGTAAAATTAAGTTATTGTGCTTTAAGCGTTTATCCATAAATCTTTCTGGTCATATTTATTTTGTTGACTTATCAAATAGTTCATCGTTCGATTTTTTAACCCCATTAAATTCATATTTTTAGCAACTTAACATATAATGACGTCATATATAATAAAATACATTAATTATTAAATAAATGTAGCGTATATTAAAATAGAGGTAGTTATGAAAGTACAGATAAATCGTATAATAAATTAATAGATTTAATATTTTAGATAATACTAATTATTATTATTTAATTAAATAATTTAATTTAATAATAAATATTTAAAACAAATAAAATGAATATTTGCAAAATAATTATATTATACAATAACTTAATATCCATCAAAAATGATTAAAAAATTATCAACAGGAGAAATGGAATGGTATGAAAAATTATATAATGAAAAAACATCATGAGAAAATAATTCTTGATTTGTTTATAAAATAAATTTAGAATATCCAATGGAATTAAAAGATATAACAAAATATTATCCATTTTGTCTAGAAAGATTTTACAAAATGAAAATTAGTTTACGTATAAATTTAATGAACAGTGATCGTTATAAAAATATGATAAATTTTTGCATTTTGGTTCTTGTAGCTGTGTTTCTATAACTTAAGTACTGTGTTTTGGTGTCGTGCTTGTTGATCAACGTGTCGTTGTGTTTACCGTTTTACTGTTTCTGGTAGTTGTAATAATATTCTGATAACCACTAGTTAGTGTTCTATGTTGTTTCTAATAAAATAAATTTAATTTCCCATTAAAGACCAGCTTGATTAATCTTTTACATATACAGATTTACATACATATTAGTCTCTTTATTTTTACTAACTTCCATTGTTAAAATTTTTTTTATTTTAATATTTCAAAAAGAACTGAAAATAAGAAAGAGAAATAAAATTATTTTAGCATTTTAAAAATTAGTAGAAATAGTTTAGAAAATGTTACATGTCCTCAAGATATGAAAAAAAAATTATTGCTTTTGATTAGGAAGATTTTTTGAAAATACCGATTACGATGATCAATGTTTAAAATCGACTCTTGGGCGCCACTGGTTTTAATTATCAATATTTAAAACTATCAAAAACTAGAATTTAATACAAGTCTTAGAAATATTTATTTATACTCCAAATAAAGGAAGTAAAACAACCATTACAGTGTAATATTTTATAATTCACATTACTCAGATGATTATTAATATTCTTTATGTAATTAGTGTCTGTTTATGCGTAATTATTTTAAGAACGCTCCAGAATTTCTCAATGTTTTGTGTATGAATTTCTGTACTGATTGGATTTACAAAATACATTTGGCGATTTTACATAGTGTTTGAAATTCATATTTGGCAATAAATTGGGAAGATTTTGATACGCTTTCCAGCTATCACTTATGAAAATAGAACCAAATAAAATTCGTTCAATTGTTAATTAAATTAAATTAAATAGTTGATGGGTTATCAAATTATGAACCTTCTTGAATAAAACAGATCAATTAGTGCTAAATTGAAATATTTAGATGAATTCCATAAAAAAGAGCATGAAGATAATGATAATAAATATAAATAAAAAAACAATTGTATTCAAATAATAAAATTATAGAATAATTTACCTTAAAAATGGAAAAAAATATGAATAAAAACTAGATATAGATAAATGAATATTTAGGAAAACAAAAGAAAATGCTAAATTAAAATAATTGGATTTAATTTTTTTATTCTATAATTACTTTTAAATCAAGAATCGCAATGAAAATTAAAAATAATTGTACGCAAAATATTAAAGTAAACCTTTTCTCAGTACATTGTGAAAAAAGAAACTTAATATAATTGTTAAGTCTCTTAAATTGGAGCAAAGACTAAGAGCTTAACTGTTAAAAGGTTGAATTTTACGTGTTCGACTTTGAGAGTTTAAATTAACTAAAATAACAAATATAACATTTTAAACTTTATTGAGATTACAAATCGGCTTTACAGTCAGAGAGTGATTGCTTTTACAACAATCCTCTACAAGAAATCTTTCCCTTTATTTTACGGTTAATTAAAGTAAGAATCTTTTCGCGTTGATTACAAGATCAACGTCTCAAAAGCCCTTCAGAATATAATTCACC
>JBBMKC010196254.1:0-14719 GCA_037834085.1 Bipalium vagum | reverse complement strand
AACTTGAACACCTTGATTATCTGAACACCTCTCTAATTTGAACTTTTCAACAAGGACACTATGGTGTTCAATTTAAGCAGGTTTCACTGTACAAGAATAATGATTAATTAAACTGAAAACTGTAGAATAATGGACGGTTGCTTGATCCGGCGAAAACACTACCTTCAGCATAGTCGGAATGAATATAAGGAATCAATCTCTTACGAATACATTCATCCAAAAATGTTTGTGCATTTATTAAAAATCCAGATTTTCGAATTAAAGGACTGCTCAAATCTTTTGGACCAATGGCGATCCAAACTAACACCTCTTCAAATTTTTGTTTCGTGACAAATTTCACTGCTAAAGGTGTAGCTGACACATTTTCCGGATTTTTACTGCTCACCCGTTAGCTCATAGTGTTGTGAATGACACAATAATTTATAACGCAAACGAGCTTATTATTTACCTAATCAAGTGCAATCATCTGTTACAATGAATCAATATTTTAGATTATCACTTTAAAAAAGGATTTTGTGAATCTAGTGGAACAAACGAGGTCCAGTTTATTATGGGTTGTTTTCTAAAGGTGAAAGCATTAATTGTGATGTCTGTTTTGTTCATTTGTTTCATGGATTGAAGATTGGCATATCGTTATAACATTTTGTGAATGACAAGTCACTAAGGGTGGATGATCCTAAAAGTGCATTACAACATATTTTCCTTTCTAAAAGTGAAGATTTATTCAAGTGAGATAAATTCGCTACCTTAAAGATGATTATTCGTCATAGGAAAAATCATTTCTGAAATTTCCTAAAATATTTCTGTATGAAAGGTAATTTTACTTTCTTGTTAAGCTAAGAATATGTCTGTGTTAGGATTGGCAAAAGATATACTTTGTAGATAGTGCTTAATAAAACGTTCTTAACCCAAGTTTCTTTTCAACATATTTTATGGTTCAGACAAATTTGTTACACGTATAGTCTCTGATGGCTGACAAATGTCTCATCTCAACTTTCTGAATACCATTATTTCCGAGATTTATGTCTAAGAAATAGATGTAATACATGAAAACACGACAGTATTATCCAATCAGAAAGGTCCCTCTTTATCATGATAACTCTCGGCAACATATAGTAAACATCAATCGAAAAAATTGTATTTCCTTGCTTATGAAATACTTGGTCAAGCACCATACTCTTTAGATTAGGAATTCACGGATTTTCACTTTTTATTAACACCTTTCTGGATTTTGTCTCTTCTAGAAGACCGGAATTTTTGCCGTTGGAAAGTGTGCCTATTTCTGTTTGAAAATTCTGCATTCAAAAGAATTATAATTTGATTGATAAACTTTTGTTTTATATAAGTTATTGAATTTAAAATTATTTGATAAAAAGCGGCGAATATTTTTGCATCAACCTGATCTCTTTACCTTGAAAGGTGATCCTTCAAAAACTGATTTTAATTTTACATAATCATATTTGACTTTAACCAAAACCTAGTTAAGTGACAACTGACAATTTTTGATAGCACATCAATGGACATTTAGTACCAATATAATGTGCATTGCAATATAGTAATAATATTTTATTTTTTATTTTAACTAGGTTTTATAAAACCTGAGAACTGTTTAAGCATAACCGCAAACTTAGAAATAACTATCAATAACGTAAAACGAACAAAAGTTAAATATAAAAAGATTGTGCAAAAAAATCGATTGTAAAATATCGAATTTCTGTTTCAATAAAAATATTAAATGAAGAAAATTTATTATTGTAATTAATAATCACGTGGAAGTAGTTTTTCGATTATTGATTTTCAGGATAGGGTGTAATCAATGAATATTATTTTAAAAAAATCAGATAAATTGATTTCAAGAACAATAATTTTTTATTTTTTAAGTATAGGCTTTTTAAAAAACATCTTTGAACAAACAAAATTTTATTTATACTAATATCTTGAAACATGTTTCGATCTTTTCTTTCAGATCTTCTTCAGTCAATTTTTTTGTTGAGGTTTATGATACATTTTGTTAATTTGTTTTTTATATTCGATTTTTTGTTTATTGAAACTGAGATGGATCGACAGGCTGTGACGAGTCCCATAGAAATTCTGGATGACATAACCACACCTTTTTTATCATTATACACTACCCGTTTCTCGAAACATTCCGTAAAATAAGCACAGCGATTACTTCTTGTTTTGCAAAAGAGACAGAGAGAATCTGAACTTACTTTGTACTTACTTGTAAAAAAGATGTATTATTTTAATAATATTATTATTTTATATTAAATAATAAAATAATTCACCTTCCTAATACTGTTTAAATTTTTAAAATAATAATAACAATAGTACTACTACTACTAATAATAATAATAATAATAATAATAATAATTATTATTATTATTTTATTTTATTATTATTTATTTATTTTTATTAATGATAATTAAATTGCCAACATTTTTCTTAGGAAAAATTTAGTATTTTCATGTTATTGTAACAAAGTTTATTTATTGATTTTGACAGAAAATAATTTTGAATAGCCTTAATAAAATTGGCAACATATCAAAAATTGAAGATAGAAACAGTCAAGTTAGCGTTTTTGCTGATTAAATAAAGCTTATCAGTTTTATTAAGAAAATACTTAATTAAATGTCAGGTCATGATTTTAAAGATTAATTAAGAGATAAATTAAAACAATTGAGAAAATATTAAGGCATGATGAGTAAAACAGCATTTTGAAACTACAAAAGTACCTTTACACAGTTTGTGATTGATGGTATCTTTAATATAACCCAGCCGACATTTACAGATTGGTTCGACCATCGGTTTGTGATGTTCACAAATTTGGCTACATCCCCCATTGTTTATTTTGCATAGATCCACCACTAAATTTTGTAAAAATGTATTGTATAAAATATACGAATGGAAATTTATTTATTTAAATTTATATTTAGTTTTAAACTTAATGCCAAACTAAAGAAAATTTTCACCACTTGTTGCAAATATAAGGAGAAAATTATTTTGAGCTTAAATCTCTCTTCGAAGATTGAAGATGACTTTTGAACTTTTAAATATGATTTAGTAACATGATATGGATGGTTTACTAAAAAAATTGTTGCTCTTTATAATATTTACAATAGTGTTTTATAATATCCAATGTATTAATATGATTAATTATGAAGGAGTTAATCATTAATAATTATAATAATAATTTCAACCTTCATTACAAATTATATATTTACAAAGAGGACGGATGAATAAAGATATCCTCTTTTATTTACTAAAAATATTAAATATTTTAAAATTATAAATAATTAATAAAAAAATTTTTAGTTTATTTTTTAATTTTTGTTTATTTTAAATGATATTAAATAAATATATCAGATAAGTGAATTATAACTGTCAATATAATATTTGGTCGGCAAGAAACTAATTACCGATTGTACATAAACACATTTAATTTCAAATTAACTGTATTTTAGATAGTGTTTGTTTAAAAAATATTAAAAGATATTCGATGGATTCAAAATTAAAAGCATTTCAAAAATATTTTGTTTCATCATTCATTCGTTAGCTTTAGTGTGGAAGATGGAAACACGCAAGTAAGGCATATTTTATTTTTGTGATTAGGAAAAATGCATTAAAAGCTTGCAAAAAAATATCTAAAGTGTGTTACAGGGATACATTTAAATGATCCCAATATCAAAATATTTTACTCAAAGATAACCAACGATTTGGCGCTCCACTAGATTTCAATGATGACTGAGTCAAAAACCTTATAAATATCGAAACCCATTATCAAGCATATGGGCTGCTTGAAAAATTCGATTTATGTGTATCTTACCAACTAAAATAAATTCATTACACAAAGCTTTTAAATCCGCGATTCGCTTATCAAACGCTATAAATATATACCATTTTAGAAACAATTGGTAAAGGGCAATAAAAATGGATTTTAATGTTCACCTGAAAAGGTCATGGTGCAAGGCAGAGGAACCAGTGAAGACAGTTCAAATCCGATAATCATCAAAAGAAAGTTATAGAATGTGTTTGGTGGGATTATCAATGAATCATATACTTCAAAAATTTTTGCCAAGCGGGCAAAGAATCAATTCTGAAAATTACTTTGATCAGTTGTTAAAATTGAACTTAGAAATTCAATTAAAACCCACAGAATTGGTAAACTATAAAGGCAGTGTTTTTCATCAAGACATTTCTGAATCACATATTTCTTTTGTGGCAAAATTTATTGAATCTTGATTGGAATGTATTGCCACACCCATCATATAACCCAGACCTCACCAGTTTTGATTAATATTTGTTTTGCTTTATGCAAAACATCTTGAATTGTAAAATTTGTATTGTTGATGATGACGTCAAAACAGATTTTTGCAGTTTTTTGCAGATAAACTCAAGAGGTTTCATGAACAAAGGACATTTATGCTTCCTGGAAAATGGCAAGAGGTCTATGATAACAATGGACAATTTATAATTTAATTAAGATATACATTTTCTCATGTCTTTTGTTTTACAAGACCTTTGAAGGTCAATTTTTCGATGTATTTGTTTGACCTGAAATTGGTCTATATGAAAATACGAAATTTTAAGTTTAAATATTTTTTAATTTCCAATTTTTTGGAAAAGATTTTGTTTGAATTTCAATAATTATGATGAGTTTTCTAGGAAAACATTAAAACAAATTTTAAAAGATTTTCAAACCGGAGCAGCTTCTTTTATCAGAATCAAGAACAAATCCTTCTTTACAGGAACAAACAAATCTCATTTCCCCAAGTTTGATACAGTTATGTTGACAGCCTCCATTGTCTCCATTTTCACACGGATGAATGTCTACAGTAATATTCATACGTTATTAATGTTTTATTGTGGAAATGAAATATTATCAATTATTTATAACTAATTAGAATAGGTGTTTTGGATTGTATTAGATCTTTTGAAACAATAATCTCTTATTTAGTCACTGTTGAAAGAATAAAACTTACAAGGTATACAGTTGATCTTATCAGGACCCAGGACCATGTCAGGCGGACACTGGCATCTGAATCCTCCAGGCAGGTTTACACATTCATGAGAGCACTCCGGCTTATCAGTTGAGCATTCATTTATATCTAAATTAACGAATATATATATGTATGACAGTATGAAACAGTCAAAATATGCATCTAAGACAATACTTTAATTATGACAAAAATATCACTTCAAAACTTCAAGATTTGTTTTTCTTTATATATGCAATTAATGTAAAGCAAAATACCTTTAGGGGTCTTATGCACATTGAGAGTTAAGTATTCAAATATAAAACAAGAGCTCTTAAGCATTCTTGGTGATCTATTTTATAAAGTTCAGAGAAAGTAAAGGACGAAACAATATCATTCACATAAATATGACAAGACATAAAATATTAATGATATTTTATTTCTCTTTATTTTATTATTATTTATAATATTTTCAGAGATTAAGAAAGAGATATTATTATGACAGATTTTATTATTTTACATATTATATTATATAAGCACGAAGCGATATATTTATCATACATTGGTATCAATAAAAAATCTAATTTATTGATCAAAATATTATTTTTTAAAGAATATAATATCGAATAATAATGTGAAAATATATAATGTCTTAAAATCTATTTTTCTCTCAATAATATAATTTAGAAAAATGAGAAGGAAAAGAGATTTGAAGGAAATATCGAACTTAATTCTATTTAAATATAAAAAATTTAATTGATTTCTTTTAAGTAAATTAAAATTTATTAAAAAATTAAATTTATTTAAATAATCAGATTAATAATAAAAAAATATTTCTAGATATTTTTTTAAAATAAATTCACTATTTTTTAGCTCTTTGAATAAAAGTTACCGAGCTTATTATTTTTAAAAAATAAAATAAATATAAAATAACAATTGTTTTAATTGTATCATTTCTTAAATGTTAACAGCTGACAAATATTGCTATATGGTATGATGGATGTTAGAAATGAAAAGAAACTGTCAGAGTGAAAATGTTCATCTGAAGATGGATACGTTTTCAGAGATTGTTGATTTTAAAATGATTATAAGTGTTTCTTGAAGGGTTTTTCATAAAACTGTACAATAATTACGGAACATGTACACCAATAAATATTCGTAAAAGTACAAATATATATTAAATGATTTCGATTTTTTATAACAAAAAATAAAAATTCTTCGATCATAAATTAAAAAAGGACAATAAAAGAATATTTTAAGAAATTATTAGATAACTTTTTAAAATGAAATTATTCATGGTAAAAGAATAAAATTCATAATTTTATCGGATTTAAACAAAATATTTAAGCAATTTTTATCTTGAATTTATTTAAATTTATTTTGTTCAGTTTGAATAAGCAATACAAAGTACGGGCTTAAGGGATTTTCGATTTCTGACCATTCTTAAAACCATTAAAGTGAGATTAAGAAAATTTCCTATTTAATAAAAAATATAATTATAAAAAAAATTAAAATTTTAAATTATGCCAAATACAAATATGGAAAAAGATAATTGTTCTGTAGGCATATTGAAATTTAATATTGATTATAATAATGTCTTATTTAAGCTTTTATTTAAGATTCTTTAAAATCAATAATTACATTTTAGGTAATTGGTGTTCGACCTAATTATAGAATTTTTGTTCAACAACTAAAACAATATAAATAGAACGATCTAGTAAGAGTATTTAAATAAAAATTGATATACAATAATCTAAAGTTTACTCAATAAGATTATTTGATCTTCCTTAACAACCAAAACTACTTCCAGTCTTGACAGACACATGTTATATGTTCGCTTTATCTCTTTCAGATTCAAATGTTTTATTACCTTCTTGGTAGCAGCAAATAATGACTTAATGTTGATGGAGTTTTTAAATTTCCTTGTGCCTCAATTGTGTCCCAGAAATAATAATCGAGAGAATTTCAATCAGAGCTAGAAGATGATCACAAATTGGTGACCAATGGTATGTTTGATTTTAATCCTTGCCCTCCCACCGATTACGTTGTCGATACAGTGTTTCACAAACGTTTTCAGTATATTAATATCTATGTCTGAGGTGACTGTAACTTCTTTCTCTTAAAAGTAAGGGCTCATGACCTTCATCAGATTTGACAGCCAATACCATGAGAAATGCCCGAAACTTAGAATAACGATTGTGGAGACATTAGAAGCATTCTAGCGATCAATTTTCTGATTGACTTTCCTGCCTTGAAAGAAGTATTTCTTATCAGAGGAAAAATTTAAAAATCCAGAGCTATCATTTTTTTTACGACTTGATTTTTCTTTTCTTTCAAGTGATGTCTTAGTAAGAGGACATAAGATTTGAAGTATATATCTTGGATTATAGATACGATGTTGACTACGTAACGGTCACTGCCTTTGCTAGGTCAGTAATATTTTTGGAACTATCAATCTTCTCTTAAGTCAGATCTTAACTTAGATTTCTTTTTGAGTTATAACGTTTGGTGTAGGTTTTTTCAGATTTAGATTATCTTTGCCATCATTCTTATACCTTTTAGTGATATTTCTTTGCTATACCCAACCAATCAATAATTTTTTTAGAATTCTTTCTCGGCTCAAAACATTTCTAGAACTATTGAACTTCTATCATATTTTGAAGTCATCTAAAATTATAAAAATTATTTTTCCATAATTAATACTATTGATAAATTAGTTTAGTTAAGCAAATGAATTTTAGATGGATTTTATAAAATATGATATTTAATACAATAATGCAAATATTCCTAACTTATCTCGAACACCATGTATACAAAATCTCAAAATTATATCTCAATTAAAGTTTTTTAATGATTGTAAGGATTAGATTTTAATTAATATTAAATAATAAATAATAAATATTTTTAAAATAATTTTTAAAGTAATATATTAAACTTTAATCCTTAATGTAAAATAAGTTTAAATAATAATAAATTGAAATCGTTGATTACAAATTAAATAATTTAATTAAATTTAATAAAAATTTTAGATAATTAATTTGTTTAAATAAAGGATAAAAAGAGGACACTTATTAAATCTATTCAATTATTTTCTTGAAATAAAAATTTTAAAAAATCTCGAGTTTTTGAATTCTGAAACTGACGATAACGTGGCAGTAACTAACAATGATAAAATTAATTACCTTGACAATTCTTTCCATTTTCGGAGATATTAAATCCGGGTGGACATTTGCAAAAATACCCTCCATCTGTATTGCAACACTCGTTTTCACATCCACCATTATTCTCAGCACATTCATCGACATCTAAGAAGCCTAGTAATTGTCTAAAAAATTTACCAAGTTACCTTTTTCACAAAATGTTCCAAAGAAACCTTTGGGACAAATACATTTGGCGCTGTAACCCGTTTGATAACAAAGAGCACCATTTTGACAAAACTTTCCAACTTTAGCTTCACAATTAGATTCTTAAATAATATAAATACTTATGCCTTTCTTGAAATACGGCCCTACTTGGCATACATCCGTTGTAACCAGATAGTGTAACATGATCTTCACAGCATTCTAATTTAGTACTTGGGATCATTTGCATTTGACTTTCCTCTGTATCTTTGAAAACCGTTCTTCAGCATAAACAACAAAATTAGTTCATATTCTTATTTAATTTTCATTGAAAAGAGCAATGAATCTTAGGTCAATATTTTGTATTACTTTATTATTGCATAAATATTTCATATCTCATTTACTTTAATTTTTAAAATACCTCAATAGTCAAAGACTACCTACTCAATATCTTTAGTAAAAAATAAGATGGTCAAGTTTTTTTTTTTGAATGTTTTCAATGAATATGTATGAGGTTGTAACATAAGTTCGTAGCCTTTTTATACAATATTCTGTTAACATCAAAAAGAGATATAAACCTTGAATAAACATATGCATATATATACATTTTCTAAAGGCTATTGTTTAAGCGCATCAGTTGGAAGTATTATGGATTTATTAAAATAATATTAAAATTTAGATAATTTAATATTATTTTAAAATGGAACAAAATAAAATGCATTTTAGGAATCTTGTGTTATTTTATTACCGGAAAGGTAAATCTGGTTCGGAAACATTAAGAAAGATTTGCTCCGTCTATGGAGATGATTCAGTTGCCGAAAACACGGCCCGTATGTGGTTTTACGGTTCAAAAGCGATATGTTCGAGTTCGAAGATAGGGTGCACTGTAGCTTACCATTCCACATTAAAATCCATTGGAGAAAAATTCAAGATATCCAATATGATTGTGTCAAGGCATATAAAGACACTAGGGTACATCAATAGTTATCATCTTTAGATAGCTCATCGGTTGACTGAGAACCAATTCGTGTTTCCATTTGTAGTTCCTTACTTATAAGAAACAAAGCCGACCTATTTTTGAAAAGAACAATTACGGGCGATGAAAAATAGTTTGTTTTAAATAATCCGAAACTTAGAAAGTCTTGGTCAAAATCAAGTGATCCTCCAAAAACCACCGCAAAAGCTAAATTAAATACAAAGAAAACCCTACTCTGCATTAGGTGGGATGGGAAGAGTGTAATATATTATGATTCCATCAAATGTTGTTCTCAACTGAATCATTTAAAAGCTGCAATCGGTGAGAAGCGCCCTTCATTGGCCAATCGGAAGGCTATTGTGTTCCACCAGGATGACGCCCGACCTCACGTGTCATTGATGACACATCAGAAAATCGCAGAACTTAGTTGGATGCAGCTAAGTCACCCACCATATTCGCCTGATCTAGCACCTTCCGATTTTCATTTATTCAGATCCCTCCAAAATTTTGACGAAGCTTCCTCAAAGATTACTAAAGGTTGTGGAACAGAATGATACACATGTTAACGATTAAATAAATATATAAATGACTTCATTTTGAGTTTGAATTTTAACTAAAAAACACTCCGAACTTATGTTACAATCTAATAATATAATATAGATTCAGTAGTCAGTTTCATGTACTAAATTATAATCCTGCTTATAAATTACATTATTATATTTTCATATATATTATATAAATTATATTATTTTGTATTATTTTTAAATATTTATTCATGTAATATGTAATTTTTTTAATTTTAAGCAAGAATTAAATTCGTATTATGCAATATTGTGAATTACAGATTTAAAGACATAAGGTAATTTTTAGTAATGATCAATTATCTCATAATGAAGTCTAATTTATGGAAATTTTCATATTATTATTTTATTTATTTTTATTATTATTATTATTATTATTATTATTATTCAATAAATGACTTAATCTTGAAAAATGTTAGAAACCATTACTTATTTTCATGTACCATGCACCAGTCACCTTTAAATCTACAATTAGATTTCCAAACCTTTTCTTCTTTTTGAAAAGGAATTTTGATATTTCGACGAACTCGAATCATTTGACGTTGTTCCACAACACAGACATTGGGCCTAAAAAAATATTTGCTTAATTTACTTAAATGAATTGTTTTATTTTTGCATGAAAAAAGTCTTCTCATTCTTAAAGACAAAAGTGATTTCTAATTTTAAAAATATTACACAATGAAGAAATCCATTAGAGTTCTTTATCAGTTAATATTTATTGATTTTTTTTAATATAAAAGTGATTTTATATGATCAATTATTATAATCAATTCAAAATTTTATTCAGGATAAGGATTTTATAATGAAGTAATTCAGAATCTGAGTAGAAGGTTCTTATAAGTAGAATATCTTCCTTATAAAGAAATAACATTTTGTGAAATCACCACGTGAATTGTTGCATTAAAATTGAATTATGTTAATAATCACTCTTAATTAATTATTAAAATACAAACAAGATGTTGCTTGACCTGAAATAACACAGTAAAATATTTAGCTTAATAGATTTTTTTCAATTATTTATTTATTTATTTGTAAATTACTACTACAAAAATAAAACCTATTAAAGATTTTACATTTGATCAGGTTAATGCTAAATGATTCTTAAAAATGATTATTAATGAAATAATAAAAAAATATTATAATTTAACAACTGTAATAGCTGTAATAGCAAATAATTTTAAAATGAAATTATAAATAATTATTGTAACATTAATTTTTAAAGCTTTAACTTTATAAATATTTACGTAATTGTGTTGAGTAAAGTTTTACATGTTTCAGAATTTTATTTTACTTTGCCTAAAACTCAATCTTTAATTTATTATACCTATTAAACTTAATTTTATCATAATTTTTAAAATAATATTAAATAAATAATAATACCAATATCTTAATTATTTTAGCAAAATTATATAAATATTTAACTGTGAAACAAATATCTTAATTAAAAAAAATTTGTAAAATATAAAATAATTTATATTGTATATAATATATAATAAAATATCATACATTCCCAACTCCAGTGTTTGGTTTGTTTCATGAGTTAGACTGGATATGACAGAAAAAACCAATAGCAGAATATTCAGCAGTTCCATTGTATTATTTCATATTTTCAGGAAGGTTGATGTACCAAACAATTTCAAATTGATCTGATGCCTCAGCTTTATATCAGCTAGCTTTTATTCTTTATTAAAATGACTCAGATCGGTGTGCACAATTAATAAGTAAACGTTCTATTTTTATAAATCTCTGATAAACACACTAAAACGGTACAAAATCTTTAATTTACATTTTAATTTTATATTAAGTTTAATAACCTTTGGTTTACATATATATTATTTTTAATTAATTTTTTTATTGAAAGTTTTTTGAAAAATATCTTATTTCAAGAATATTATTAGTAATCCTTTAATTTCTTAACTATTTTGATAAAATAATATTTTTAAAGAAATGGGTTTTCTTTTTGTTTTACTACATTTCTGTAATTAATTATGTTTAGGTTATGTTATAAAAGTAATTCATTTGTTTTTGTATTTTAATTTTACTTCTTCGTTAATATTCTTATTGTAAGAAGGTTTAAATGATTTTCATTAGGAATAATATTTCCACGTCAAATTCTAAACTGTAATCGAAGCAGTTCAACAGGAAAGCACGATGACTGCTATAAAGTTGTCTCTAAAGTCGAAGACCTTACCACAATACAAGCTGGAATGGATAAAGGAATGAATGCACTGATGGTTACAGAATTGTTTAAAGGTTTTCCATTGTGAATAAATTGCTTTGATCAGCATTTGAAATAGGACTGGGAATTACCTTAAGTATGGTATTCCGAGAACCAGCCACAATCAATTATCCATTCGAGAAAGGACCGCTAAGTCCTCGATTCCGAGGAGAACACGCTTTGCGTCGTTATCCAAGTGGTGAAGAACGTTGTATTGCTTGTAAATTGTGTGAAGCTATTTGTCCGGCACAAGCAATTACCATCGAAGCAGAAACACGAGCTGACGGAAGCAGGCGAACGACTCGATACGACATCGACATGACTAAGTGTATTTACTGTGGATTTTGTCAGGAAGCGTGTCCGGTTGACGCAATCGTCGAGGGTCCTAATTTTGAATACTCGACCGAAACACACGAAGAATTACTATACAACAAAGAAAAACTGTTGGACAACGGTGACCGATGGGAGCCGGAAATACAAGCAAACATACAGGCTGATTATACATATCGGTGATCGTAACTTTGTTTCGTTTTTTTGTTAGTTGAGCAAAAATAAAATACCATTATCATATCTTGTTTTGTCCCGTCAATTTGAATGGAAAAATCAATATTATTCTCTCGTTATGTAGAAAATTGATGTTTCATTTTAAAATTTTGTTTCTGCTTAAGAATATTAATTATCGATCCATAATCAATTTTCACTTTTGTTACTTTTAGAAATTGAATTGCAAATTGATAAAAATCTTGTCAATATCTGAAGAAATATAGTTATAATTGAAACAAATGTAAGACTTGAAAATAATGTTTTGGGATGCCTCTTGTTTCTCGGTTTGACTTTTAATTTGGTTGTTGTTTTTGTATAGAAAACAAGAAACTAGTTATTTATTATTTATATTAGTTCAGAAGAGTTATTAAATGTGGTACATAATATGTGATGTGGATAAAAAAACCTTATCCTCGTACAGAATACTAAGTGGTATTCTTACTCCATTCAAAAATTGCGCCACAAAATCATGTTTGATTTATTATTATTAGGGACATTGGTACTTATCTGATATGTTTTGAACACCTTTATGGTTAATTACATGACCTAGAAATTTTATTTATAATTTAGGAAGCTTCCTTTCAACTCAGTTTTCTTTTTTTTGAGTACCTGGTCAAATCTAGTTGGCCTATTGTGTGGACCAAGCTTTGGTCCGTCAAAAAAATTATTTTGATACCTATTGAACATTTTGCTATAAAAAAAATTATACCTGATCTGAACCTTTTGTTATCATTGTTAATATTTATGATTGAAAAAATATCATTTTATGTATTTTTATTCTTTTTTATTAATTGTAAAAGTTAGAACTCACAGAGACCTTTCTTATGTAAAAAAACACTTTTGTAAAATTATTATCAAATAAAATACGAAATATTATTATTATTAATTACAAATAATCATTTTGGTGAGTAAGTTGGTAAAAAGTTAGGTTTCATCAACTGTGACGAAACGCTTTCAAAATAGCTTACCAATTTTTCGCCTAGTTTTTTTCACATTTCCAATCATAGTTCTTTTTGTTCAGCTTTTAATAGGCGAGGCGCTCACCTCCCAGTTAGTCTTCTCATATCCAGATTCTTAACCAAAATTTATGCACTTGTTTATACATTTCAAATTGATAAGCTCCAGTACAATAATATTTCTGTTGAGTTTGGAAATGTCTAAGATTGTATGTACATTGTCTTCATCAATTGCCGTCATTGACCTGCGACTTCTGGAATCTTCCTCACGAGTACTTAAACGATAAATTCACTTATAAGCAAACGTCTTTCTTACAGCATCTGCACCAAAGAAAGATTATGCGTCACATTATCTTTCTTGTAGCAGCTATTTATTTCCAGAGATAAAACACTATTGTTCTATGATTGTTGACAGCCACTTCCATGGCATAATAATAAGGAAAAACACTGACAACTACTTCATTAATTGTGTGTAACTCATACAATAATCGAATTTCAATTTCCTTTTTTAATTTAGGTCTATGTTGCTTTGTATTTCCTAAACTCTAAATATATGATTACGAAATGAAGACTCTTGTTACCAGTGTTAGGTTAAACACTTTCCGCTAACTATAAAAAGACCCCTGATATATAAAATTAAATTTAAATGGTATGAATAAGGATTCATTTAGAAAATGAATATCGAGAGTTTATGATTTTAAGAAGTTCTAGATTTGGCTTGGAAAACAGATTTAGTGACAAAGGAAGAGCTAGATTTAAAAGTTTTAATAAATCACAATACGAAACTGAATAAATTACAGTAACTTTTTAAAATAAGAATAATAAAAATGATTTTAAAAAATTAAGCTGAGTAATTTGAAATGCCGTTTCCCGGAGCAACAGCAGTGGAGGTCCTTCGTAGGAGAAGCAATAAAGGTCTAAAATGTGAAATAGAGTTTTTCAAAAGAAATTATAAAATAATATTTTTTACTTATTATGAATTAGGAAGGTTCTCGGACCTAAATTAAAATAAATAATACATATCGTTATTAATTAAATAATTACTCGATACCTACCGGGGTTTTCCGAAAATAGGCCCAGGGCTTATTTTCGGAAAATAATCTATAAAACATGTGCCAAATTTTCCAA
>JBBMKC010196243.1:0-14720 GCA_037834085.1 Bipalium vagum | reverse complement strand
CTATGTACTTCATATTTCAATAAAAAATTAACAGTTTAATGAAAAAAAAACGGTGTTTTTTATTTAATTCAAATCTTATGTGATTTTTGAGACACCCTTTACAATGATAATAGATAGATTGAGAAATGATAATTACGAGTAAGTGATGTTATAATACTATATTTGAGTATAAGGATATTGACTTATTCCTCGATTTTTTGTGTTAAAATACAGTCATGTTCGTAGACTTACTATGATTTTATTCTCACTTCTTTTTGAAGAATACGCAAAGATAGAAGTATTTGTCAAATCTCACATTTCTTCAAAACATGTATGAGTATCACTTGGTTAAGTGAAAATTTTAAAAATATAATTTGAAACATCTTTTGAAAATTAAATAGTTTTTAAAAAATATTTTCTCAGAAATATATTTTATGAATTGGCAGATCTGAAATCTCAACAAAGGGGAAAAGACATCTGCCGAATTCTAGCGAAAGGAGTCTTGTGAGATGGGTAATTTTTTTCACAAATGAATTAAGCTCAACAAGATTACCAAATAATAATTCGATAAAAATACGGAAAAAATGAATTTTTTTGCCAATAAGACAAAAAAACCAATTTATCACAAATACTTATACAACATGAGACACAATAAGATGATTAGAAATATGAAAGTTAATATTTAAAATAAATTTTTAATAAAAGAAACGATCTTTTAATTGTTTAAATGAACACCTTGAAGTGGATAATATGAATTTATTCATAAATGTGTAACTGTTATCAATATAATATATGAGGTTGTCTAAAAGGTTTCCGACGATTTTGAGAATAGGCTGTGAAAAACTTCTACAAATATTTATATTGATATTTTATTTGTTTAAATATTTCAATTATATAAATTTAATAATCACAGCATTCAAATTGCTTTAAAAAGTTTGGTATTTTATTAATAAATAAAAATTTATTTAAATTTAGAAATAACATAAATAAAGAAGAAATTCGATACCTTATAAAATATTATTTCATTAAAGGCAAAAATGCAACACAGACTGCGAAAAAAGTGGTGTGATTTATGGTGCAGATTCTGTATCTGATAGAACAGTCCGTGAATAGTTCCATCGATTTAGTTCTGGAAATTTCGACGGAATTCTAGGAAAGAAATGGCAAGGCATTGTCGACCAAGATAGTGCATATGTAGTTTAATGAAGTTCTGAAACTGTCTTAGTATTTTTACGTTTTTCATATTGCTAAAATCTGTGGAAACTTTTTATTAGACAACCCAATATATATAAATAGTTCAAAAAATACCGAGATACACTTTATTTTTTAACCAATAGGAAATGAAAATAAACAATTACTAATACACATCTTACAATTATCTTTCCTTATATACTTATTTATTTTAATATCTAAATAATATTACTTATTTATCATCATTTTTATGATATCTGTTAGAATCTGACGAGGTATTCTTGGTACAACGACTTTTGCGTTTGATTAATTGATAAGCAAAGTTTTTCAACTTTCTAAAAGATTTATATTTTATAATGGGTTATTTGTTCTTTCAATTATTTCTGTAAAGATTTCACGGATACTGCAAATCAGATGTCAAATATAAAATAATTAGAAATCTGAGGTTTCTCTGATTTTTATTATATTTTATATTTTTGAATAAATTAAATAATAAAAATTGGCTTCCCACATTTTTATTAAGCAAAAGAATTAGCTAAATGATTTATCATTGAAGTCTCCAATTAATAATATTGGATTTTTCGGAAAGTAGCTTCGCATTTTTAGTTAAAAGTAAAACAAAAAGTTTTATTAATAATAAATATTTTAATCAATGATGTATTGTTCTTTTTGTTCCAAGACCTTCTGCCATCTACCAATCCACTTGAATATCACAACCTTTAAAATGACTTAATTGCTTTAAATTAAGATTTAAAGATATGTATAAAAAAGCGAAGTGACTTTCCGAAAAACACAGTAATATAATTTATATATAAAATTATTTATAATTATTTCAAATTTTCTTTGCGACACCAATTATAAAGTAGAATAAGGATAAGAACAACATTTCTTCATAAATGCAACCATAAATGCTTTCTTGAATCGTGATTCAGTGTTTCTAGTAAAAATGAAGTGTTACCAGATCAATATGAATTGGTTGAGCCAGTCCATATGTACACCGAAATTAGGAAAAGTGAAGGAAAGAATTCCATTTGGTAATTCTAGGATATAAGCAAAAATTACGTTGTAAATATCTGTTTGAAGTGAGAATTATAATTAAATATAAAAAATATAATTCATCAAAACTTTCAAATAAACCTTTCAATTAGTGATAACCCTTTTGTTAATGGAGATTTAAAGAAAATTATTAGCAAAATGAAATAATAATGTTTTTATGATAACCAGAGGGATATGATTATAAAATAAGCACTCTTAGTAACCGGCATTGATTAAGTATAAAGATGAATTACATTATTCAAAAGTTACATTATTTCTTTTTCTAATATCACATTACGTTTTTAATCTATGGTTAAAATATTTTTGTCACAGCACCAAAAAGAAATTACGTTACGCTCACTCTTCGTTGTCTGAAGCAGTGATTGCAAAATTCGAGTTATTGGTATCTGACGTGTCATTTCAGAATGAAAAAATGTTTCGAAAATTGGTTCGATCGTTCGCAAAAATGTGTTGATAATTTTGAGACAAGTATTTTTAGTTTGTTTTGCATCTATCTAATATTAGATTTCACAAACGTACCCAGCAGCCTACGTGTATTTCTTTAACATATTATTTTAATATGAAATGCGAAAAATATAAAATACTGTATAAATGAATCAATAAAACATATTAGTTTTAATAATTTACAAAATATTAGATTTTTTCGATTGGTCATTTTAATTTAAAGTTATTTTGTTTTAATCAGATTTCCTCAGATTTTAATTTTTTGAACATTTAATTTTTCCAATTAAATCAATTAGTTCAAACTTCAAAAAATTCCATCTTTAAATTTAATTACATATTGAAAATTACTGGTAAATAGGTTAAAACAATTTAACATAATTAAAGCACGAGTTTCTTAAAAATAATAAACTAAAATGTGCGGTTACAGGAACTGTCATAAAAGATAATTTTTAATTTTTCAAGATAAAAAAGTTAATTAAGAATTTTTTATTTATTAAAAGAACTCTTTTGTCATAAAAATTTCAACAGTTAAATTACTTTAATTAAGATAAATGTCATTAAGCTTTTTTGAAATATCAAAAGAGCCTTTGAAGTTCGAAGTTTAATTAATTACATCATATTCATGTTCAAGATGACAAATAAATTAAAAAGAAATGTTTGTTTATTTTACTTTTGTTAAATGAAAATCTTTCAAAACATTGTAATAATAATAGAAAGTCTGGAAACTTTTACGATTTTATAAATTGTTCAATTTTGTTTTTCGTCTAGTACATGGCATGTGTCAAAGGTTTTATATTAAATATTATCAGGGGTGCAGAAAACCAATGAGAAAATTTTATATCAAAATCAAAACTACTTTATATATTATATTAATAAAAAATCAATTAATCACTCATATAATTTGTATCATTTTCAATAAATATTTTCTATATATTCACCATCAAGTGAATCACATCAGAATAAAATTTGACTTCATGTTCATTAAAATACTCAGAATTTTTCTCTTAAAATGTGTTTGAAAGAACGGAAAGGATAATGATTTTCTTTTCCGTTTCTCAATCCAATCTGATATGGCAATGTCTGGACAATAAGGTGGGTGTGGTAAAACTTCCAAGCCTAAATATCTGATTTTATTAATTGATAATGATAATGAGTCATTTAATGAAAATTTTAATGAAGCAGTTACATTAAAATTGAATTCATATATCAATGTCTTACAATTTTCTTCACAAAATCTTCGCTAGTCATTTTACAATGCAAATTGCAAATTCCATAAAATTTATTAACTAACATATATGTTGTATAAAATAAGTTTTTATTAAAATTTTAAAAATATTTCAATTCTTCTAAGATAAATTCTTTTTTCCATTTTTCGGCATCCCGAATACAAATGACCTCTATTGCAAATTATAATTTGCAGCCATTTTTAGGGAATCACATATATTATATTTTTTATAATAATATTGATTAATAATTATTAATTTATTAATATTGATTTATTAATTAGTTCATTATGTTAAAAAAAATTATTAATTTTCTAAAAAGAAATTTGATACAATGTATTATTTATAGGAAAAAAAATGAGATAATTTAATATTGATTAAATTTTATTTTTCTAAACAATATCAATTTTAATATCATTTATCAATGATGAAGAAAGGCTTTAATTCGTCGTTTTCCCATCAACTAATAACCCTCATACTTAAATTCTTTTGAGTTACGGAAAATTATTTTTAGAGTCTTGAGATTGTTAGAATAAAATGAGCTGACCGACATTCTGTCACTAGAAAAGATCTTTCAGAGTTTATTTCCTGTCTTCCTCATCACAATGATAGAAATTCTACCCATAAAATGATACCATTTTAATAATAGAATTTAAAGAATACCTTAATTGCTTACATGCTGTTGACTTAGTATACCTTCTGTTATTTGTATGTTCTGACATCAAATTTAAAGTTTTAAAACAGATAGTTCTGTTAAGTTTCCACTTAAAATTCATGATACCTAGAATTTAATTGAGGAAGGAGTGAAAAATGAAGGATCAACATTTATTGACGTGATATCATGACTTGAAAAAATTAAAACTTTTTGGCAGGTTTTTGAGTTCAAATTCCACCTTTGTGGTCCAATGAACTGGTCATCTTATCAATTTTTATAATCTTAGAAGTTTCTACTATCCTACCTATACCAATTTGTCGATCTAAACTTATTCTATTCTCATAGCTTCATACAGGGAAAGAGTCAACGCAAACTTTTTCCCAAGTTGATGGTTTTCCGAATAGAATTTGAACACACGATTTTGCAAGGTATGTTCTTCTGAATGCCATTTTTGTATCCTGTGTAACTAAAATAGAAAATATTGAAAATATTTAGATGTCGCAAAGTTCTACTAATAATGTTGTGAAATATGTAGCAAAACTATGTATATTGCTTAAATGGCTAAAATTTGGAGTTTGTGCGTCTTTTTACTGCTCAGCCGTTTTATGAAATTAGAAAAGTCAAAATAATAGAAGAATTAAAATTAAATAAACTAATCAATGAGATTAGAACAAGATTATAAATCACAATGTCTTCATAACTAAGATAAACGTCATTCGCGATTTTCAATCACAGACGAACTGATAGGTTAATGTAAGGAGAGTGGTCAAACATCCAGCATATTCACCGGATTTAGGTCCATCAGATTTCATGCTATTCCCAAAGCTGAAAGCCATAATTAAAGGAAGAAAGTTTCAAGTTATTGAGAAAATTCAGACGAATATTAAAAGCAAACTGAAGGGTATTCCAAAAGAGGACTTCAAAAACGTTTTAGGTGCTTTGTATAAATAATGTACTAAGTGTATTCAAGTCAATGGTTACTACTTTCAGTAATGAAATATAATTTATTGTTGTCTTATTTACCTTTGATTTTGTATGGCTGGAACTTTTATATATTTATATTTATATCTATAATTAAAAATTTCTTCCAAAACAGTTCTAAATTTATACCAAAATTCAACACAAAATTATAACCTTCGAAAATTGTTTTCGAAGTAATAAGCAACAATTAATCCATTACTAATTAACAGGCTCAATGGAAAGTAAAATCGAGAGAATTTTGAAGATAATTAAATTTGGTAAAAATAATTATTTATCCCGAAGAATTTCTGGAAGGATTTTTATTAATTTTCTTTTATTTTCGTTATTATTAAATATTAATTATTATTCAGATGAGGTAGTCACATAATATAAATATTGAGATAAGAAGGTAATATGAATACATAGTGATTCAAAAATTTAATATTTTTAAGTAATGGTAAAAATAATTAAAAAATAACTAAATCATAAATAAAAAATTATAAATTTATTTCTTATTAATATTTTTATTTATTAAAAAAATATTCTCATAGTTATAAAAAAATGTAAAATACTAATACTACTAATAAAATAAATATAAAAAATAAAATAAAATAAAAAAAATAATAAAAATAAATAAATGCAAATAATTATAAACGAATTAAAATGCATGTCAGTTGGGTTTGCTTAAATCCCTCAAAATTTTGATTTTTGGAAGAATATAAAATGTCATTTATGATTTATTGGTTTATAGAGTTTTGTTTTTTAAAGTTTTTAAATATATTAATTAATATATTGTTAATTGTTAAAATCAATACCAAAATTTTTAAATTTAATATAAAATGTTTATAGCACATTTTATATTTGATTTATTATGAATGTTACTGTCTGGATTCATCACCTAATGAAACTGGTGACCATGAACTATGAGATGAACCTTGGCAGTTTCCAAGATTTATCTGGTCAACATATCATGACAACCAGAGTTAAGCAGAGCAGCAAAAATATTCTTTTCATATAATTTTTGAATAATCATAGATGGTATTACAGCATTATTTCCAAGCAGGAATTCATGCCGAAATATGATTCTCATTTCTTTATAACTTCCAAAAATTAAATATGGCATGCTAAAATTGTATATTTTACAAACATTTTATTAACTAAATAATAATTATTTTATCAATTTTGTTCATTATTCAACAGTAATATGATAAATATGGTGTGCTGAGCCAGTTACTTATTTAAGATCAATTCAAGTAAGCAAGGAACAAAAAATATATTAAAATCAACAGATAAAATGATGGGATTCCGAAGCAAATAACTTTATGGAAAGACAAAACACAGGATGGCAACTTGAAAATGTTGGGTCAATTCTAAAAGAGATTTTAAAAAATTGATATTGACCATTTGATAACATTAGAAGAGAAAATTATTCATAACTTTAAAAATTAAAGTATAAAAATCTGATGGGGTTCGTAATCCATTTGTGATAACGGATACATATATATACGGATACATATATATATTGGTATATGATTAAACTTTAAAAGAACAAGAACTTATTTCGCTTTTAATTTAATTGATTTAATTTCAAAGCATTTGGAAAATTCAATTAATTCATTTTGGATTAACAATAGATGCGACAATTCTGTTACAAACTAGTTTAATATGTAATCCTTTAGTAACACTTAAATGGTGGTCAAGGTTTAATTGCGCGATGTTCAAAGGTAAATAAGATTTGAACTGAATGAAAATTTTTAAAACTTTCTTTGGAAATACAAAGAACACAAATACAAATATTTGAATTCAATAAAACTACAGTCCTTTATAGCCACCAGTGTACAAATTATGATTGAAATTTGTAAACAGATTAGCACCGCTTTTCTGGGTTAATTCCTTTGAAATCTTCACCCAAGCATTCTTAAATTTGCGAATTGTGTCACATTCCTTGTTCAATTTTTTGTACCTTCTCTTGCACAATGCCCAGAGACGTTCTATTGATTTTTCGTTAGGTACACTGGTGCATTTCTCTCTTTGGTTATAAAATCAATTTTATGTTCATTTAGATTATTGCACACAATTGTAGCATAATGCGAGGTAGTCATATCTGACCAAAAGATTACATCGTGATCTTGTTTCAATTTTTTTTTATAAATGGAACTAAATGCTTCTTGACACATTCTTCGAGATAAACTTGCTTGTTAATCGTTTCAGACGTGATATAAGGTTCTTAAATTTGAGAAACCTGCGCAATCGCCTGCCATACCAAATGTTGGGGATAAAACTTAGATTTTCTATTTGTTTTAAATTCATTATGAATCTCACAATCGCCGACTATGTTGTAATATTCATTACCTGGCACCTGAGATGGATCAACTGGACAGTATGTTTCATCATCCATAACGAAGAACTTATTACCGCCAGACGGAATCGATAGTTTGTAAAGTTTTCTAAGTGATCTTACAGCCCGTTCCTTTTGATCTTTCACATATTTTGGACCAGTAATTTTCTTCTTAGATTTGATTCTCATTTTCTTCGCATTCGCTAGATTAGTTTTTGAAATTTTGAATTTAGTAGCTGTTGAACGTTCAATGATGTTTGGATTGCGCATATAATGATTCTTGATCTTCTTCAGCTGTTTTGCAGTTAACACAGATGGTTGTTCGTCTATACTGAAAAAATATACTGAAAATCAAAACAATCCATAATAGTCAAATAAAACAATCAGATTAAGGTAAAAATCGGATCAAATGTAATTAATATAATCAATAAGTTCAATGTTAATTACAAAAAATAAATAAAAGAAAAAAAACAATGTAAAGATTTCACAGCTTTAAAAGACGACGGGCCCTAGGGTTTTTTGATCAGCCCGATCTGGTACGCTCATAAGATAAAATAAATCCAGAAGACAAATAAATCAGTTCTATTTCGAAGTTACTACAGTCATGTGGCAATAATCATCAGATTAATTTTAAGAAGAATTTTGGGTCAATGACCAGATCAATTGTGACCTCAAAAGAATTTTAACCGATCAGTACGGTACAAATTCCAGTGTCAGTAAGAAAATATAAAAGGCAACAGTTCAACTGGATTCTTAGAAAATTATTAAACAATTAAACAAACTTATTCATAATAAACAGTCTTGTTTATTAGACTACTATACTAAAGACACTAGCTTTAGTAAGTAGTACTTTAAAATTTTAAATAAACTTGATTTTATTAAATAGTTATTGCTGTACTAATCGTAAATAATTTTTATTTATTTATTAGATAATAAGCCAATAAGTTAGTTAATAAACACTTTACCCGTTTTGGACTATACGGACTAAAGGATCAAATAACTTTCATAACAAATTGATAAATCAGTAGATCTTTTAAATATTAGGTGGAGATATGTTAATCTTTCTGAGGGGTTTTTAGATTACCAATTGTCAATAATATAACGAATCTTTTAAATACAGTCAACCATCTCATTAGTACCCCCTCCAAAAAAAATCAACCTCAATTTAGTGCCTTAACATTTAAAAATCGACAATGAAGTACATTAAATAGATAATGATGAAAGTATAATTGATTTAATTGTAAGAGAGAATCACAGTTGCATTTCAAGTGAAACAGTTGACGATCATGATACAGACAAAATAGATAAAAATAACTATCGCGCAAGCCAAAACCAGTCTTAACGTACTTACAAATTTACAATTTCAGAGTAAAAATTGTAAAGATCGTGATATTGACTATTTTATTATATTGATTACGAGAAGATAAGAAAAGTTTGACTCAAAAGAAAATCAATGAATGGTTTCTAATTAATGCCAACGCTCTTATTAAGACCATAAATTAGTGAGAACCGATGGGGGCACTAATGAGGGGTTTGAGTGTAATAAGATATTGTAAGTTTAATGTAGCTGTCATTGCCTGTAATAATAATAATAGATCAATCACGAGTCTTAAAAACTGTGACCTCATGCACATGCTCATTTATATCTAATGAGAGTCATTGGGTTGGTGAAAGCTTAGTTGAACTACCCTAGCTCATTTTCATCTACCTAACACAATATAATTGAAAAATAAAAATTAATTGGATTTGAGTTGGATTAGAGATTTGGAAATTGATAACTTTCCCCTGATTACTATTTAATATGCAATCACATATTTTTGAATAATTAATAAAATAATTGGATATTTTTATCTCAGAATATCTTTTTTGAAGCTTGATGAATGATTATATTTATTATTCGTAATTTAATATTTTCGACTAGGCTCTATGAAATATTTCATCAATATTTTATATATAAAATTTTCAGAACAGAGAATTCTGTTTTATCTTTGATCACAAAATTGCCAAAAGCATAATTACATTTTTACTCCAATGTCTCGAATTCAAGCAAATGCAAATATTTCCTTAATGTTAAAAATTTAATTCATTAATTAATATGAAATTTCATATTTCTCTCAAATACGAACACAGCGAAATATTTCCAAATATATTCAGCATTATTTAACATAACAAAAATGAAATTAATTAATTATTTAAACAAAATCTTCAAAGTAAAACAAGTTTTACAGTAAAGTAAAAATGGTGAAAAAGTTTAGGAAATATATGAAATATAAAATTCTTGAAATTATTTTTTTTACAGGTTATCTCCAGTTTATAAAGGAATTAAATTACAGCTGGAATGCTTAGATATATGAAAATATTATTATTTTTAAGCAGGCAATTTCAATAAAGCTGCCAAAATTGATAAATAGGAAAGACATTGTATTTCACCATGACAACGCAAGACCACATGTGTCTTTGATGACTGAGAAAATTTGAAGGACCTTAATTGGCAAGTTTTTTTGCATCTTCCATATAGTCCTGATATTGCATCTACAGACTATCATTTGTTTCGTTCACTGAAGAAGTATTTTGATGGTGTAAAATTGAATTCAAAGGATGACACCAAAAATTACTTATCTCCGTTTTTCAGAGAAAAAACAGAAGTTCTATAGTGACGGAATTCTAGCTTTACCAAAGAAATGACAGGAAATTATCTTAGTATTCTTAAGTTTTTCATATTGCTAAAATTGGTGGAATCCTTCTTTGATAACCAAATATTAGCACCATAAATAAAATTATATAAGAATGTCTTTTTAATAAATGTAAACGTCTGCATAAAATGTCGTGCTTTCACAAATATTTTTAAAAATCAATTTTATTATGTTACAATTAATATTTAATAATTTAATTAATAACATAAATATATTTTATAAAAAGTATTAAATTATTAGGTGTACAACTAGGACTTCGGCTTTTTTTAAAAATGATAATAAAAATTTTGTTAGCATATACACAACTGGACAAAAATATGAGACTTACAAAAAATAAACAATTTTTATAAAAATGTTTAAATTGGTTAACATTTATTACATTTTTAATATTTAATCTATTGCACGTATTATGTGTGTAATTTGGTGTTTTTGTTCTGTTTGTTTTAATAATTCAAGTTATAAATAAAATGACTAAGACACATTTAAATGTCGAAATAAAAAGTCGGATATGTGGCCTTGATTACACAAAACTGTCATATCCTGAAATGCAGAATATTTTGAAGAAACATGGTATTCAAATTCCATTATCCACAATAGAAAGAATTGGCTACCAGTTCAAGACAACAGGTTCTGTAAAAAGAAAACCAAGATCAGACAGACCCAGAAAAACTACAAGTCGAGATAACAATAGACTGAAATTTGAGGTCATTAAAGATGGTAAGAAAACATTACAAAACTAGTTGAGGAATTAAAAAATGGAAATAATGAAACAGTTGCTTGTAAAAATATTGCAAGATGAGTCAAAGAATTGGGGTTTGCATCTATGCTTTGTGCAAGGAAACCATTTTATTCAAAAAAGAATATTAAAGACAGATTAAATTGTTATAATCTTTACGGTATGTATGATTCTCAGTGATTTCAATATGTGTTCTGGAGTGATGAATGTCGATTTGAACTTCATATTGATGCCCCTGAACGCTGTCTTCGAAGATCAACTGAAAAATATGTAATGGAATGTATTTCCACCTCAAAAAAACATGGCGCTGGGAGATTTATAAAAATAAAAAATTTTGTCATAATATATGATATAAATTATGTAAGCATCATTATTTTGTTCAGGGGTGTATATCTAAATTATATTGAATTGATTTATAAACAAAAATATTATATAATTAATAATATCACAAGACAGTTGTTTTAATATTCCTTTTTTAAATATTATAGCGATTCAAGATGTCAATATTCGTCGCAAATAAACTACATTTGTGGGAAATAATTCTACATTACTTTATTGCCAAGAAAACTGTAAAACTGAAAAGTACCGCTTGCTTCGAGATACCTATGGTGAACATGCTCCTTCAATGACCACATGTAAAGATTGGTTTTGCCGCCACAAAAACAATGTGAAGATAGAGATTTGAGAAGGCTGTTGGACGAAGACCCATGCAAAACACAATCTGATCTGGCTGTCGCAATAAATGTGACTTAACAATGCATTTCAAAACGTCTGGTAGCTTTAGGAATTATTCGAAAATTAGAAATTTGGATCCCACACGAATAAACAGAAAGATGCATTGAACTGCGAAAAACAAATTGTGATGTCCTTCTTCAGAGACAAAAAAGGAAATTTTTTTTTGCATCGAATTATCACATGAGACAAAAAATGGATTCGTTATGACAATCCAAAACGCTAGATGCCAAGTGAACCCTGTCCATCAACATCGAAACAAAATGTCCACGATTTAAAAGTTATGTTGTGTATCTGATGGGTTCAGAAAAAAGTGATCTATTATGAATTTTTAAAATCTTCTCAAACACTAACTGGTGAATTTTATCGATCACAATTAATTAGTTTGAAGCAAGCTTTGAATGAAAAACGACCGGAATGGGTGACTAGACACGAAAGGATAATTTTACAACATGATAATGCAAGACCACACGTTAATTCAGTTGTAAATAATTTCTTAGAAGGTATAAAGTGGGAAGTCTTACCTCACCCACCCTATTCACCAGACATCGATCCTTCGGATTATTACTTGTTCCGCTCTTTGCAATCAGCACTTTCCCTTGAAGACCTCCAAAATTTTATTGACAGCTGAATTTCATCAAAAGAGCCAGTGTTTTTCTTTCATGGAATTCATTCGTTACCAGAAAGGTTGTAGCTTCCAATGAAACATATTTTCAATAAATGTTTTTTAATAAAATTTGTAATAAATATCTTTGTTTTCTTATTTAAAAAAGCCGGAGTCATAGTTGTACACCTAATAATAAAAACAAAAACTCAGAATATAAATTGTTAAACTGAGATCTGGTCGCCAAACTGAGTAACCGAAACGCTGAGCGGGATTTGATTTGATTTTATATTATGAAACATTCAAGCTTCATTCAACTTCCCCAAATCCCTAAATAACAGTTTATCTTCGTCAAAGAAATCAGCAGTGGTCCGAGATCTTATTGTGTTGCACAATCATTGTTATTCAAAAATCAGTTTTCGGTTTGATCTAAAAGGGTAGATTTTCCTTTACATTATCTTCTGGGATTGATGTATAGGGCAATGTTTATCATATATTTCCATTCCACATTTATGATATGGATAAATGTTCGAAGATTCCCCATGATTATTTTTTGAATCAAATTTCTTCTCTCTTATCCAAATTTTTTTGTTTTGAATGTCTTATCCAATATTTAATATTTATGTTTATTATCATTTCCCCTTTTAGTATCATCTCCATCTTATGTAAATAATTTTCTATTCTATTCGGTAGTCTCCTTTTCCTCACTCCACCTTACCCTTTTTCGGTTTTATATGGTGTATTAGTTGAAATTATTTGTAATTGTAGCTCTTGAAGATGTAAATAAAAATTATGATATGATAATTTATTTATAATAAAAAAATATTATATTTTTGGAAAATACTAAAATTTAGGATTGTTGAAATTTTTGATTAAAAGTTGTTTTTTCAGGAAATTAACACGATACTGACAAAGTGCTTTTCAACATTACACATTCATTACATTGGATTTACCTTGTTAAAGTCAAATTTAATTAATTTTAATGGCTTAATTAAATAAATAATAAATAATTTTCGTGGAAGTTTGAATAGCCGCGTTTACATTTATAAAGTGATTTATTTATATAATCGGAGTGTAGGGCTATTCAATCTTTAAAAGCACACTGTGGAGTTCAGCAAGTAAATTTTATTTTAAATCAATACAAAAAAAGAAATACACCAAGAATTAATTAATCACCTTAAATCAATTTCACTGAAAGATATTTTTTATTCATGAATTTTGGAAAGGCGTATTAGGTCAATCACAATTAATTGTTGGAAAGTTACAAAGTTGATTAGTGGCAATTCTTAAGATTTTGAGTGTTGCGCTTCACACTAAATACATTGGTTATTAAAACCTTCAACATAAGCAACTTAACGATTGTCGACAAGCTCAGAGTAGCCACAGAAATGTCAACAGAGGACCCAAGAGATGCCGCAACAGAGTCCCAGGAGTTCATGGAAAGTAATGATATCTTTCCAAAACTAACAATCGAACGGTTAACAACTACAAATGGTTAAAAATATTGATATTTAATTAGATTTTTTATTTCATATTTTATGTGCAGAAAAGACCTTGTATACAATCTTTTACGATTTTATCTTTTTCGTATTTATGTTCTCATTTTACTTTTATTTTTATAAATGAAAATTAATTAAAATAAATTATATTTTTTACACAAAAATTATAATTAAAGATAAAAATCAAAATAAAGTTATAAATATAAATATAAAGTTAAATAATAAATTTATATTCATATTGTTAAGTCTTTTAAAAAGTGGAGCGAAATAAGAGCTTAACGGTCAGAAGGTTTTTAGAAACGTGCTTTTTCTATGATTTTTAATCGACTAAAATAACAAATTGTTTTTATAAACTTTATTGATACTAAATAACAAAATAGTTGTTCGACTTTACAAATCAAGATGGATTGCTGTTTGAACAATCCTCTGTAAGAAAACTTTCCCCGAGTTTAGGGTTATTTAAAGGAAATCTTTTCACACTTATAAAAATATCAGTGTCTCAAAAGCTCTCACAGATAGGCAATTCACCACCATAATTAGTGTGTGAACTGCGAAAAACAAAAATCTGCAACCGAAGTGAGGAAATAACAAAAAGGATTACTTGATTTTA
>JBBMKC010196232.1:0-14720 GCA_037834085.1 Bipalium vagum | reverse complement strand
ATGGAAATTTCTACACGGTTCTTTTTTCCAGTCATCCTACACAATATATTAATTAATTTATTTTATAAATTAACTTAATTTTTACTAATTATTTAAAATAGTTTTCAAAAATTACTAATTTTTAAACAAATATAAAATTTGTGATATTAAGCGGTAAATTTTTAATAATATACATATTAATAATATACATATATTACATTAAAATTGAACTGATAATAAGTGATATTAAACGGGTTACACTGTATATGCAATTTCGAATTTCCCACAACATTTTCTCAAAATATTATTTGTATTTATTTTCAATTTAAGCAACCACCCACAAAAATTTTCAACTTGTAATTTTCAAATTTGTAACATAGGGACAGAAATATGTGTAAACTTTTTTTATAAATCTTGTTATACGTATACCAAATTTCTCCTTTATTAATACAAAATTTTTATTTTTATCTTATTTTATAAATAGAAATTAATTGATATTTCTCATCTCATAAGTGTTTAATAGATGTAGAGTATGGTTTTATTGATTTTTTAATTTTCCGTGTGGTACTTTTTCTTCAAAACATTTGAAATTTTTTTCAGTCGGCTTTTTATAATTTTGCAATACAATGAAATGAAATTCTTAAGAAAAAATCAAGTAATTTGTCAAATTTATCGTTATGTATAACAAAATGAACAAATCGACTATTAAACTTGATAAAGAAAGGAATTCAAAAGTTCTAACTTGAAACGGTATATTCAGATTATGAGAGCTTTTCGAAGACTGATTCGGTTAAAGATAAACACATCATTATTACATAAAAGAGAGGCCGAATAACATTGAAGGAAAAAGTAAACAATGGTCCATTTCCATTAAAACTCCCACTTTCACCTTTTATTGAGCCACATCATATATTTGTGTCTATCAAATGATTTATTGAACATTTACGTGGTAGAGACACAACGAAACTGTATGCTAAATGAAGTCGGTTTCTTAAATTTCTTGCAAGGTTAAACAAACATCTTATGTCAATAATCAAGAAATCAACAAAAAATGCAGTTTGGAGCTTCAAAATTACAAATTTTAAAAATAATTTTAAAAACTAAAAAATAATTTTATTTTTCAATTCTGTAAATTATACGAAATTATCTGAAAAAAATTCCAAAAAAAATTCATTTCCAATTGTGATGTTAACCAAAACTGTTTAAAATTACTTTACAGATCTTTACAAAAAAACAAAATGTATCAAATTTGATTTGAAAATGGCCAGAACTCGGTTTAATACATTTGCAATTTTTATTTCATTTGATAAAAGAATACATGGAAATTCTAATTTTTTGTTTGAAAGAGTAAATTGAATTTGGAAATCAATGACAGAAAATAGATTTTCAACGAATTCTGACTACCCAAGTTATGGCCAAATGGGATTCAGTGAACTTCAGGCATAAGAAAATTGGCATATAATACTTTAATGTCATTAGGATATTAAAAGATAATTATTATAACATATGGTCCCAGATCAATAAAATTCATCAATTTGACAAAAATAATGACCTAAAACCGAAATTTGGTATAATGATTACTTTCTTAAATAAGAAATAAATATTAAGTTACCAACGACAGGTAAATAATACTATTTTATAATTATCTGTTAAAATTTTAATTATAATTCTTTTTGTATATAGAAACAAAGAATCATTTTTCTGATAACATACAAATATAAATTATTTTTTGTCATTTTTTAAATTATAGAATTAAAAAAATCTCTCAGTTGTTGTTAATTTAAGCTTTAATCTTCATATATGCATAATTTAAAAACTCCAAATAACTCAAGATCTCTTAGATCTTTAGGAAATACTTATAAATTCACGGTTAATCGTTATTAAATTTTTATTTTTCTTGCCAGAATTTTTCTTTTCATTTCAAATGAACAAATAACAGTGAATTAGAGACAATGACATTTCTTTTTTCATTATTTCATTTTTGACCTAAAGTAATCTGCATTAAAAAGGAAATCTATAAAATCAGGGATAAGACGAAGATCAAAAAATACTATAAAAAATTTTCTTCACAAAATAAAAACAAAAAATATTCTGCCAAAAACGTTTATATTAATCTTTTGTTTTATTAAATTTTCTTAATATATGACATTTCAACGATCATTGTTACTTATACCATTAATCACAAGAATCTTCGATATCCATAACAAGATATACATTACATGAATACAGGTTTATGAATAGTATGTTACAGGGTTATTCAATTTAATAAGTTTCATTATTCAATTTAATAAGTGTCTATTTTTTACAAATTTTTAGAAATATATACATTTATTAAATAAAAATTATTTTTACGAGCCTTTTCCATCCAACGAGCTATTGAAATATAGAAACCGCTACATTGAGAACTATAATCATTAGTCAAAGGAAAGTCTCCAAAATTTGTTCTATAGTCATTCCAGGATTTTGATTCTTTACACTGCAATATCTGGCTTTAATCATAGAGAAAAACTCCTCAGTTGGATTCAATTGAGGAGAGTAAGGTGGTAAATAATCATAGTTTATTTTTAATTCTCCGAGCTTTTACGTAACTTGAGTGGTGAAATATAGCATTATCCATGATCAAATAATGATCAGGATTGTCGGCAAAATATGATGCAATTATGATGATCATTAAATCCCGATTCATTCTAAAACACTAATTTATCTTGTGGGATTCGACCTACGGTTGCCGTATAGATGGCTCTTTTGCTTATAACAGCTTTAGAATTTCTATCTACAGGAATTTCGGTCAATCGTTTTCTTGTATATCCTAATTTCTTAAGTTTTCGGGACATAGATGGTTGTGACAATCGAACTTCACAATGTTCAAATACCTTCTCACTGATATTTCTTTTTTTATTAATGCATTGTCTTTCACTGCAATTGTAAAAAGGTGCTGCTCTATAGTATTGAAACTTTTATTTCGTTCTATGTAAGTTTGTACTCGCAACTCAGAAGAAGTCTTAAATTCAGTGCAATCGTTGTATTTTTTTAAAATATTTCTATTTTTACTTGTCTTCATCAGCTCGGAAATTTTTTTATTGCTGTACTGCTTCGATTGAATAATGACACTTATTAAATTGAATAACCCTATAGGTTGAGGGAAAAAATTATCGCTTTTTTATATCAAAAGTCAATAAGTCAATAATAAAATTCTTGTTAATTTAAATCAGTGGCCTTCAACTTGGGCGATATTGCCCACTAGTGGGTTTATTGAAATATTGGGTGGGCGTTAGGAAGAAGTCCTTGGCATCGAAACATCAAGCACTGGGGTCTCATTAACTCTTTCAATTACTATAATAGTTGTGGATATTTCATTCTCTTTTGTCAATAAACATTATTTGGATTTTAATAAGTTTTTCAAAGTTTTGATGGACGATAGATTTTTTTATAGATGGGAATGTAGCAAAACTTGTGGTTAGTCTAAAAAAGATTGAAGGTCACTGATTTAAATTAACACCATTTACATCAACGACACTTTCAAAATTCTAAGAGTTTGTTAATATCATATTTAAAAACTCCGGATCATGGGATTCGACAAAAGAACCAAATACATATGAAATGTTATCTTGATTTTTGAACTTCTTATTTCGTAGACAATTGTCAAGTGATAAGAATAAATGATAATCTATGTAGGATATGTCTGGGGAGTTTGGGAAAGTTTCGTAATTTAGTTCCTGGAGTTTTTGTACAATCAATTTTGCAAAAGTAAATGACGGTTACGGTTCATCAATTTTCTGTGTGTTCTTGCTTCACTTTTTCGAAGCAAGCATCGAGTTGACAATAAGATTCCACAGTAATAATTTCTCCATATCCCAAAAAATTATAATGAATAATACCCCTCCTAGAATACGAAACTGTTACCATTGCTTTCTTCGCAATAATGATTCGCTTTGCAACTGTGCTCGGCTGAGAATCTTTGTCTAATCACTCGACGGAACATCAATTTTGAATATAATTTTTTGGGAAATATGATTATTAATCGCACATTTGAAGAAATAGCTTTAAAATAGAATGCCAGAAAAATATGAATAACTCTAGAATAAGAAGTTGAATTTTTCATTTATTAGTGAGATTTATACTAAAATTAAAAAGAATTAATAATGTAACTTTATAACCTAAATTTATATAAACAAGTAAATAAAATCTTGTCCTAAATCCTGAGCTACTTTGAAATATATATTTATGCATAAAGTTGTAATAACATTTTACTGATAAAAGATGTAAGTTCTAATAAAAGACTTTCGAAATATTATATAATAAAGAAATTATAGAATTTTAGTGTCTTGCAAAAAGATGGTTTTCATTAATTTCAAAGCACAATGTTTCTACAAAATAAGGGAAATAAAAAACAGAAAATTGTCAAAAGCAATTTTAAAATCAAAAATAAATAATTGATTTTTGAAAAACATATACGCGTAATTTACAATAACAGCAAGCTCAAAGGTAAAAAAAAGTTGATAGAGCTCAATTTTTATTATTTATGTTCACAAATATATTTGTGAGCTTCTAAAATAATTAATAGCTGAAAACAGAATTCCTTAATATAAAAAAGATTTGTAAATTATAACAATGTCTGAATCAATTACTTTACCTTTATATTCAGCTAGGCAGATTAGAAAACTGAGAAAGTTCATAATCTTAAGGAAACATTAATATTCATTAATTTATTAATTAATGTCATAGGAAATTTTTATTTACTTTTTTAAAAATCTATAACTAACTGTCAACTCATTTATTAAAATATTTAAACAACTAACATTGAAATATTAACTATATGCACTAAACAAATTATTATTATTAGAATTAGAATGATTAGAAAATTGAATGGTTTAAAAGACAAATTTATTTTTATATAAATCTGGTAAAAAATTATTTAATAATTTTTTTAAACGAGAAATTTTTTATGAATTTAAGACTACATGATTTTTCATCAATCATATACTAAGAATAGGTTTATCCAGTAATGTATGGTTTTCATTACATTGGTAATTTTTGTTATTCAACAATGATAAATTTTCTCAATTTTTTATTTCTTATGAACTTAGTAATTTATAACTATATCAATGTATTCAAAACCTATTCATATCTTTATTTGAATTCAAATTTGATGAATAAAATATGCAATATTTAGAAAATAGTAAATTAGGAAATTAAATTTAACCTTATAAGTTAGCGAAACAATAAACATTCCTAAAAAACATGCCTATTTATATTGAATCAAATTTCTAACATATCATTTATACTGCTTCCTATTTTGATAAAATTGTTCATGAACTTGATAACTATTATCAAAAAATTTAACTATGACCTATCTTAATTGTATTTGGAACCAATAAAATATTTAGATTTTTTCCATACAATCTTAAACTCATTTTTCTCTGAAAATATTGGAAATATATTATCTTAAGTGCTTCAAAAGTTTAACTAAAGGTACTGCATGACTGATGTGTCAACTCTTCTAGCTTACCTAATCAACCTGTTAGTACACAGAACTTTAATTATGATTCCAATAAGAGTCGTTTATTTGAATATAAAAAATTATGTATTCTGACACTAATGTTTACTAGTTAAATGAGTCCATAACAATAAATTATCGATACATGTTTCACTTAAATTCTTTATTAAAACGATGTAAACATTAATGAAAAAATAAACTCAAAATCGTGACAAAATCGATAATTTTGACTCCAAAATTTTGAATTTATTTAGCTAGTTTGATAATTCAACACACTATTGAAAGAGAAAAAATCAAAAATAATTTTTTAAATTTCAACTAATCAAATTTCAAGACTAAATTCTCCTAATATTTTGTAATATTTTACTATAGCTTAATAATATTTATTAAATTCACTTACGATTGAGAATATAATAATATAATATATCAAAAATTATATACAACATATACAAGAAATTTTCTTAATATTTAGTGATTTTTGATAATTTTCTTATTATAAAATTTTTTTTCTTATTTTCATTTTTCTTATTTTTCTTATTTTCTTATTTTCTTATTAAAAATTATAATTAGTTAAAATGTTAGAAATACAAGAAAACATCTTTAAATAATTTTGATATAAATAATATTTTTGTTATATTATCAATCATTATTTATTGACAATTTTTACAATAAATTTTCTTTTTATTAGTTAGTGAATTTCCAGTGTTTATTGAAAAAGAATTTTCATTACTATTTTTTGTTATTTTGCATTAATTTTCTTCAGTGACAAAAATTATTCTTAAAAAAAAACAAAAACGATATGAATTTAAATTTTGCATCAAAAATATCTTGAACCACCAATAAAAACAAGTAATAAATTTCCATTGTTTACGGTTAATAACAATAAATGTCAATGTGAAAGTTATGGAACAATAATGATTGGCTGTTAAAAATAAATGATTTTAATTAATTTCTGGTGTGGTTATTTGCTTTTGTTAAAGTTTTTTTACGTTAAAAGATTTTCAAATAAAAATAATTGACACGTATCATCCGTTGGACAGGCTTCATATACGTATATGAACCGATTTAAGTAGATTTATTGAAATCAATGAGAATGAAAAATCCAAACAAGTTCAGAAATCCATAAATAGTTTTCTACTTAATTTCTATCTGACAGACAATTCCAATTAATAACTGCTCTGAAATAACAATTTGTCACTGTGAAATGTTCGATCAGAAACTATTTTTAATATAATGAATTCCAGAAATTTATTGCTTAATAATAAATAAACATTTAACTGTTAACAATATAAATTTCATTTTTAACTTTAAATCAATAATTTCAAACTCATTTGTTACACTCATTTTTCCTTGCTGATTTTTAAAATTCAATTTTATATTTTTAAATATAAACAAATAATAATGCGAAAAAATGTGAACTGATTTCACATGAATAAATCGATACATTTTTACATTATGTTAATGTTGAATACAATTTAAATAATAATCAATATTATAAGGATATTAATATAAATTTAATTTAATATATTGAATGAAAAAAATTTGAAAAATAAAAATTATTCTCAATGATTTTTAACATACCAACCACTAAAATGGCGATCACATCATCAATAGAGAGAAGCCTTAGACCCCGAAATTTTCGAAATGGTAATGAATAGAGAAGTTCATAAAATAATTCTTAGTGTGCGGCAGAAAGAGAAAGATCTATTTGCGATGGGCTTGATCTATCTTGATTTAAGAGAAGCTTAATAATGCCAAGACAAATCACTGGATTAGGAAATTTGTCTAAGTATGGTATTTCACAAAAAAACATAATTTAATTACCATACATCTAAAAGAAACCTTGAATATCAAAAGAACAGAAGAAAACGCTTATTTGTAATGAGTAAAGTCCTGACACATTAACTGATGAAGGAAAAAAGAACGATGTAAATAACTATTGCTATTTACGGATGCAAATGAAGATAAAGGAGGGAAACTAGTCAGCTCAGAAAAAAAGTTAACCAATAAAAACACAGCAAACTAAAGAGTGACCTGAACAAGGCAAGCAACATGAATATAGTTCACAGTTCTTGAAGAAGAGATACAGGTCGAAATATGTCAATAGGACTCTCAAGAGCTCGACATTTTTAGAGTTTCATGATTTTTTCATTTTCATTTACCTTAACTACGTTAGACAGATTTCGTTATTTAAAAGTCAATCTCAAAATTATTGAAAAAATATTTGTGATTTAAAGTGAAAAAAAAAGCTCCTAATACTTTTATTCCAATGCACCAGTTTGTTTAATTGAAGTTCGGTAAATTAATCGCAAATCAAAATCAATAAATAGTTGGGATTGTTCAAATTAAATGTGTGCAAGCACAAATAAATCAGCTTAAGCCATGAAACCTGTTCTTTTCTATAAAGTTTATAATTTTTCTATGACTGCTATTTATTTATTTTAATGAAATCCCTAAAAAAATTCTTCTACAAATAAATTTTTTGACATCTTTTCATACTGAGTTTGAATCAAAGACTTTAAATAAAATTATTAAGTCTTTTTTCAAATAAAAAAAATCCAGTAATATAAATTGCATAATAATCTTCAATGTTCGAGAAATGCAAAACCTCATCAGTAATCCAGTAGGGATTTTACGATGACAAAACAATACTTCATCGAGAAAACCACAAAATCACAATATGATGTGGATTATCTTTTACTCTTTGGAATTCATTTATTGCATATCGCTTGTCATTTGCCTTGTCCAAAATTTTCCAGAAATTTTCGGATAACTGATCATCAGGTAGTTTACAGCTTGTTAGGAATGGATGAATAGCAATTTCATGTGAATTACTATCTTAATAGGAAAGAACTAGGAAACAGTATTAAAGATTAGAACATATTTTTGTATATTTTCGTTTCAATATGAAACGAAAATCCTACTCAATAAAGGAAGTTTGTTGCATTAGAAAAGCTATTTAGTTGTGAGGAATACGTTGTACAGTCGGCCAGAGAACTTGAAATCGATAGGAAATGTTTGAGAAATTTGAGAGATACAAACTAATCTCTTTTAAACTCGAATTATTTCACAAAGACCAGGATTGTTTTGGGAGTCAAAAAATAAGTGTTTTGGCAAAGTTGGAAACTTAAATTGTGAAATTTTATTTATTCCACCTAAAACAACTTGCTTTTTACAGCTGTTTGATGGAAATATCAATTTATCTTTTAAAGCTTTCTTGAAATTTGAATGAACCAAGTGGATGGCTGATGGAACAAAGGATACTCAAAATACCGAACTCGGAGGATTTATTAAAATGGTCTCCATATCACTTGATGAGATAGGACTGAAAATTATAAGAAGTTATGAGTGCTGTGAATTATCAAGTGGTGGTCATAAAGTTCCAAAAGGCCATTTGAATACAAAGCTTCAGTCAACCCTATTGGACACAAGCCCTGATAACAATATCAATAATAGATTTTTGTAATCAGATATTAAAGGATTTGATTTAATGAAAAGAGTCATAAATCAGTTCCACTTTAAATTGAATAAATATAGTAAATGGGATTCTTAATAGCCAGACTTTTTATGTAACTTATTATTAATTCTTTTCTGATTGTTAGTCCACGGGCTAAATATTGGAATAGTTTATATTATGGGGAATTTTAAAAACATTAATATTATTTTTTCCTATTATAGACCCTGAGCTTATATTGTAAAACCCCGTTGTGTGTTATTGATTACAGACCCATAACACTGTTTCTGAATACTCTAAACATTTTTCGATAAAATAACCATTTTCAAATACTGTTTCTTATTTGGTGGATTTCGATCAAATTATGTCTGAAATTTCGATTATATAATTTTAACAATTTTGACAACGTTCATTATATTGATTAAAAATAAAATTTCACCTTTGTCTTATTACAAAAACGAACTTATTTTCGGACAAGCCCAATGGATAATGAGGGGAATGGTAATTAATTTGTTAAATCAGTCATAATAAAATTATAATTATTCTAAAACAATAAAGAACAAAATTACCCTAAACAATAAATGCAAATCATCGACTAGGCTTTCCACAAATATCGACTCTCCCAATTTTGGCAAAATAAGTTCACAAATTTGATCACAAAATGGAATGCTGGCAATTGATAACCAGGTCCAGTAATATGGATAGATCCTCATCTGATCCGGGTGCTTGTACGGGAACGCCAATCCGTTGTCTATCGCAGCAATTTTGACAAGAACAGTATCATTTGAACAACTCTTATTTTCTGTATTGTCACCGCTGTCGTCAGTTGTGTCGTTTTTGCTGTCCGTATGCAATTTAATAAGCCAGTTGCTATTGTTCCGGTCTGTGTTGCGAATGACATAATCTAACACTACGATTTTTTGAAATTCAAAAACAAAGTCATTATACAAATCTGACCCTTTGGTCAGTACATTATTCAAAAGATTATCGATGCACATATCGGCAGATTCGTATCCATCCACAAACAATTGCAACGATCCTGTTTTTGGTGGCACCCCTAATCGATGAAATTTACGGCCAAAGTCGGGAAATTTCTCTGCAATTTGTGTTTTCGTTTTGGACTTGGCAAGATTAAATGCCCCATGATTGAAAGCAGAACTGGTCAAAGTGGCCAGTCTCGTTGTTGGGACGATGTTTAATTGCAATTTTTCGTCGATAATACTGGCTCCGACTTCGGATAAATAACCATGATTTTGCAGTAGGCATTCACGACCAAAACAGCAAGGACAACATAATCTATGGAAATATTTCGACCATTTTGGATTTTGGATTTCATATGGTTCTTCGTCTTTCGGTTTAAATACACCGATAACTTCTTGATTGCAATTACGAATAAAATAACTACCACTTGAACCCTGAGGTATTATAATAGGATTTATATCTTTATCTGCCGCCAATTCAGCAGCGTGGACAATGTCTTCAATAACTGGATGAAGAAATAAATCTCGACTATTTTTATGACATGAATCGTTTTGAACAAGTCTATAGTTTTCATCAGACATTTATAGAAATATAAAACTGTTTTTTTAAATAAATGAATTTTTCATATTAGTTTTAGACATTTAAAAGATATCTTAAGATTTTCTCAAAAAATTGTAAAACCTCATGAATATATATTAATACTTAAATTATGGAAATTAATAAATTTAATAAATAATAAACTTAAACAAATTGAGGTAGTATGAGATGTTTTTTCTGATTTGTACACTTGGAAAAATTAACAAAAATTAGATATATTGATAAGACCTTATAATTTTCAAAACCACTTAAAAAGATTGTAATGAATTAGTAAGTCATGAACTTAATCCTAAATAAATCTTAATTTTACAATGAAATTTTATGAAAACTTCTACTATAAGATAAAACATTAAATTATCTCAATGTTGTTAACAGATCTTTTTAAAATCATATCAAAAAGTTTTATTATTAAAAGATCAAATAAGTTAAGTGAAATTTAAAAATTAGAAATGTAGGTGGCTGAATCAAAAAGTAAACATACAAAGCGTTTAATTTTTTTCATAGATAAGCAGTAAAACCATAATACGTTTTAACTTGTTTGCTCCAATAAAATACGAAATATTGATTAAAATAATATTTTTATATCAATTTTAGATATGTAATAAAGTTGTCTGATTTATAATATATGTATATGTGTATTTATTCCTTTGAAAATGAAATTTCTTAATAAAATAAACGGGGGTGAACAAATTTAATTAAAGGAGTGTAGTTTTTGAAATTGCACTGTTTAAAACTTTCAAAATTTTTTGCGACTTCTGTGTATGATTTACCTGTTTCACTCAAAATAAATATTTGTGCTCTTTTTTCGATAAAAACTTTTGTTGATTCACCCATTACAAGTAATAGACAATGCATTTTTATCTACAATAAAAAACCAATATCAATAATAACAAGAAAGATAAAATTGACAATCAACAATTATATTTAAATTGACAAATTTATAGTTTCTTTAAAGCTATTAAGGTATTGTAACCACATAAATTCTTGAAGAAAATCAACTCTGAGGTGAATATATGATCCGTGCATAGCTTTCATAAACGTTCTGAGTGTTGAAATTGTGGTGATAACCAACAAACTGATATTTATGACAAACCTATTCATGTATACATGTTTTGTTTAAGTCACGATAGACTCTTGCCTCATCAGTGTATATTGTGCTGCCTTATCTAACTACTATGTATAAAATTGGAAAGATATAATTTATGGTTCAAATTTTTCAGTTTTGTAGCTGCAATCTGATATTACTAAGGCCCAGCATCGCTTAGATGGGGTCCTTGGTTGATAAGCTTTAACCTTGTGGTTTAACATCGTTTAATCAATCTGAACTATTTTATTTTGACCACCTAACAAGATAGGATTTTTTATCAAAATATATTTTTATATTCTCTATTAGTTTGGCTCGAAATTTGATAAGAACTGATCTATAGATGTATATATGAAATAATAAATAACCTGCTTATATCAATATATTTTATGATATCGTATAGTTGAGTACCATTATTGAATACACCATATTTAATCTCCAGTCGTAAGGCTTATAATTTAACACTGGTTGCACATATTGAATTATCATTTAATATGTGCAATACACTAATTATTATATTAAAAAATCTTAATATTAGTTTAATTTATGCAATTTGTGAAAAATTAACTGTTCATCGCCCAATGTGTATAATTTGACCTACAATATTGCAATAGGTCAAAAAACATTGTCCCAAGTATTTTGAAGAATAAAAGATACCAATAAGATTTAAAATATAATATTCACTTAAACATTAATTATAAAAAAAAACTTACCGTTATATTAATGGCGAAATATTTTATATTAAAACATTAATTTAAAATAAGATATTACAACAAAAGCAACATACAGTAGATACTGTTTATTTGAGACGCCGCTTAATTGAAACCGCCATGTATTATATTAACTTATATTAATTTACTCCGGTTGATCTTGTTGGGTTTTGAAACAATAATAATGAGGATAGTAGTTATATAAACCAGTCTTTGAGGACAGTCCCAGAAATATTCTGTTGGCAACAGTAATAAAAAAAGTACTAAAAAAGCACTAAAACTACTAAAAAGTACTATAAACAATACTTTGTGCAAATTTAATGATATTGGTTCTTTCCTCAAAGTCTGGTTTATATAATTACATATAAATAAAACAAAAATATCAAAAATTTAAAAAATCAAAAGTCAAAAATTTTCTCATTTTAAAAAAAGTCAAAAAATTTTCAGTTTTTCAAAATTAGCTTCTTGGGCCACTTTTTCCAATAAAAATTACTTTTTTTCTTCATTTTTCGCTTTAAAAAATGATTGAAAAAATAATTTGTGAATTTTGTGAAAAGTACATTTTAAAATAAAATAAAAGTAAACATGAAAAAACAAACGTACATTTTAAAAATAGTATAAATAAAAGTACTAATTTAGAAAAAATTCAAGAAAAATATCCTCAATTTTTCAAATCTGGTGGTGACTTACAATCAGCAATAACAAAAAATAAATTTTTAAATAAATTTACAACAGGAAAATATCCAGGAAAATCTCATTTAAAATCTTTAAATACAGTCGGCGCTCAGTTATTTGAACTCGTGGTGATTTCAAAAAATTTCAAATAACTCAATTATTGAAATAACTCAATTACAAATAAAATTTATTTTAAAACAAATCCATGATCTTCCAGCTTTGTTTGAATAGACATGTCTTCAATTATTCAAATAACTGAAAGTTCAAATAACTAAGCGTTCAAATAACTGAGCGCCGACTATATATTTAACAAAAAAATCCTGTTCACAATTTTACAGGACCTGGAACAAATATTGATAAAAGATTAGAAAATTATGAAGTTATTAATGATCCTTATATTCACCCGATTTCAAAACAAGATTCAATTCCAATAAATAGAATTGATCAAGCTGCAATGAAACATGATGTAAAATAAATATCTAAAGATTTACAAGATCGCCATGTTTCTGATGTTCAAATGATACATGAAATGAATCAAATACAAAATCCAACACCAAGAGAAAAATTAGAAAGAATGATTGTAAACTTAATTATGAAGTCAAAAGTAGCATTTGGTTTAGTCTTAGCAAGAGTAGCTAAGAATTTAGCAAATGAAAAACTATTTGAAAATAAAGAAGATCTAAGTCCTGAAAATAAAAAACAATTAGCAAATGAACTTCATTAAGAATTTAGAAAAACAAAAAATTTCTTAAAAGTGAAAGTTAATAATAAAGATGACATCTGGTCAGCATCTGGTCAGCATCTGGTCGTTTTGCTTTTACTGTTCCTTTAAAAAATAAAACAGGTAATTGTGTTAAAAATGCATTTGAAAAAATATTTGAAGATCATCAAAGAATTTCTAATAAAAACTTTGGGTTGATAAAGGAACAGAATTTTATAATAAGACATTTAAAGAATTTTGCGATGAAAATGAAATAGAAATTTACTCAACAGAGAATGAGGGGAAAGCTGTTGTAATAGAAAGATTTAATAGAACATTAAAAAATATGATGTTCAAAAAATTTACTGAACAGGGAAATAGAAAATGGGTATATCTTTTACCAAATTTAATTGATATTTATAACAACAAAATTCATAGTTCAATTGGTTTTTCTCCTAATGAAGCAAGTGAAAAGCCTGGGTTATTGAAGCTTCCGAAAGTAAAAATTGATAAAGATTATTTTTCTCAAGTAACTTTAAAACCCAATTATAATGTGGGAGATCATGTGAGAATTTTTAAATATAAAAATAAATATGAAAAAGGATATACAGCAAGATGGACAGATGAAATTTTTATTATAGATAAAATTTATTTTTCAAATCCAATTGTATATGGAATTATAGGCAAAGGTGGAGAAAAGATTTTAGGAAGGTTTTATGAGAATGAGCTACAGAAAAGTATCTTTTAAAATAATAACAAAGAATAACTGTTAAATAATATAAAATAATTAAAAAATAATATTTACTAATAAAATCCAGTAAAGACACCAATAGAAAATTAGGATAAACAGATACAATCATCACAATAAATAATCAGTTAATTTTTTATGTAAATGTTTATAAATATTCTTATTCATCTTTAATTTTTTTAAAATCAATATTTTCATCTTGATTATTTGAGATAGATGAGTTAGGTAAATCTTCTAGAGATAGATAATTTCGTTTTCGATTTGTTTCCTTTACTAAATTTTTAATTGAATATCT
>JBBMKC010196221.1:0-14723 GCA_037834085.1 Bipalium vagum | reverse complement strand
ATAGAATAATAGGATGAATGATAAAGTTGTTGGATTAGTCAAGGGCACTGTCTGATTTGTCAGAGCTGATCGCAAGCGAATCTATTAATAATATTATTATTATTATTATTATTATTATTATTATTAATTAATAATAATAATAATAATAATAATAATAATAATAACTTTCTTAATTAATAAGAATAACAAATATAATAAAAAGTCTATATTCTTTTTAGAATATTTGTAAAATCCATTAATTATTGTTAGTTTAGTCCGCATTAGGGATTGTAAGAATAAATAATAAATAAAGTCGGCAATTACGGACTGGTTTGATTGTTGGCAAGTAAGGACTATTTGGAAGAAATTATCTTCCCCCATATATATTAGAAAAAGCAGCATCTGTAGTGAAAATGAAGAATTATTTATGGAATGATCGAAACGTGCATTGTCAATAATTATATTCGAATTTGATCTTTGTATTATTTTAGTGTGTCCATCTATTGTTATCGACATAATACCAATTGCATTTGTTATTGGAAATTTTAATTTTGTGTTTTTTAATTGATTTTCACACAAACCTTAAGTAACGGATTAGATCAAATGTCGAAAATAAATTTAAGGAGTAATATCAGGTTGTTCGGAAATAAATTAGCGTTTTTTCGAATGAAAAGGAAAATGAAATAATTTTTGACCCAAGACATTTATTTATTAAAAATAATTTCCATTACATTTAATACATTGTTCCCAACGTGATTGAAGACTTAATATTCCTTTTTCACAGAAATTATGTTTACCAGACATGAAGAATTCCTCAAATACCTTTTTTACTGTGTCATAACTATTGAAAACCTTTCGAGACAGGAAGTATTGTAATGCTTGAAATAAATAATAATCCGTAGGATGTAAATCCGGTGAGTATGCCGGATGTGGAAGAGTCTCATATCTAAGGTCATTTACCTTTTGCAGTGTTTTTTTTGCGACATGTGGCCTCGCATTGTCATGCAGCAAAATTGGAATATTTCTCTTGACAATTGATGGATGCAAAACTTTTAATTTTTGAAGCATACGTTCCAATTGATTGCAATATAAATCTGATGTTATTGATTCACCGTTTTTTAGGAATTCGTAATGAATCAAACCGGTCTGACACCACCAAACTGATATCAAAATCTTTTTTGGATGCAAACTTGGTTTTGGAGAACAATTCGGAACTGAACCACGATCTACCCACTCAGATGGACGTCTACCGTTATCGTGAAGGGTCCATTTTTCATCACACGTAATTATTCTGCGCAAAAATGGATTATTTTTATTTCTTTGAATCAGTTTTGAGCAGATATTATATCTCATTTGTTTTTGATAATCAGTTAATAAAATCATCGAAAGTTACCTTATATAAAACGCTAATTTATTTCCGAACAACCTAATAGTTATTTAACAAATCAAATTAAACAATAATGAATTGATTCAAAAAGCTTTATAAAATCGAAATAATTTTCTAAGATAAATAACTTACTGCTAAAGTATACTTTTTTAAAAATCTTTTATAAATTTTAATTTACAAATTTATTTATGAATTTCCGGGGAAGGGAAAATAAATTTTAAAAATTCACTCTTCAAAATTTTACTCTTTAAGACCCTCATTGAAAATTCGGCTCTCCGTCCAACTTGAAAAAAGGCATACATACTGAATTTCTTGAAAAATGCAGCAAAGCTTAAAAAACTTCATAATACAATTTTTTCGCTGTGCATTTAAAAAAAGCAAAATAATAAATTAAAAGTAAGGTCTCTTGAAATAAAAGAAATCAATACCCTCACAAGAATTGAAAATACAATGCCGTCCATATGTTTTGGGCCACCCTGTAAAAAAATAAATGTTTATTTACTGAAAACATCTTCCAATAAAATTGTATACAATTTATCCAAATTTTTATAAAAATTGATTTGAGTGAAAAATATTTCAAAAATTATTACCGCATCACCCAGAATCAAATTATTGGAAAAAAGTGTTTAAATTTAATTATTGATAATATCAAAATATTATCCCGTTGCGACTAACGCATTAATATTATTATGAACAGGAAAATGGATTGATTGGAAAATTAGTGGATAATCTGTAAAATTTTCTAAATTAGTTCCTATTCAATTTGATAAGGATATATAACGAATTTATAATTGGCGGTAAAATTTAGAAGAAAAAACTCATTAAAGAAATATTAATCTCGAATTTTCAAAAGAAAAATATTATAAATTAAAATTTTTTTTCATTATAACATCCATTTGATTTAAACAACTTTTAAATGACAGTAAAAACAAAGAGTATAAAACAAAACCGACTTGTTGTGAACCCTGATATTTTTAATTATTGTGTATTTTTAGAAACTTACTTTTTAGATGTACTCTTTTGTTGAATACTTATATTGAATATGTTGAATATTACTTATAGTGTTTGTCAGTACAACTTATTAATACAGTTAACACCCTTTGAATTACCACTTTTGGGACCGATAACAAATTCGGTAAATTTGAGGGGATCGTAAATTAAAGAGATAAGCATTATGATTACATAACATAATAAAATTACACAATCTTTTTCTAATTAAAAAATTCATAATAAATAGAAATGACTAATACGAATCAAATTTTATTAAAATAATCGGTTATAAAACACTTTACTTATTGGAATATATAAATTTCTCAATGTCTCTCAGCGTATCATAATTAGGAAATTTTGTTTGATTTAATAAGACTTTTTTCACTTTTTCCAGTTCAAAATTAGAACGTGATTCAATTTCAGAATTTGACTCTTCTAGATTTTAATTTTCGTCTACAGTCACAAGATTCATTTTCTGCCTCAATTAAAAAGGATTCGTTCATCCTTTCCAAAAGAAGGTCATTTTCATCAATTTTCATTTCCAGAATATATTGTTGTGTTATGGGGTCTGACGCTGCAATCCTATTAATTAAATGATAGTAATCTGGAATTTTCACACTAACAATTTCTGTTTGCTCAAAAACATCATTTTTATCAGTAGTATACCGATAGTGTTTCCAACAGATTTTAATTGTTCTTCTGTTACTTCATTCCAACTCCATTAAGTATAAATGACTCCGTTCATGATATTATTATTATGTAAACAAATAAAATGGTATATTTTAGGGTATGGTGTATAATTTATTGATTTTTTTATTTAGTAGTAAATTTCAGTGGGTGCTAAAAATAAGAGGATGAAAGTTAGAGGGGGAAGTAAATTAACGGGTGTTTACTCTAAATCTTAACAGAATTATAATACTTAATATTTTAAATAGTGGGCTTCGTAGTATGATAATGTGGATATATAATTTAATCTATAAATTATTCCTTTTTCACAATACGATTTAATATTTGCTCTACATCATACTTTTTATTTATCGGTCTTTTTATTTATTCCTATCTTAGCCAAAGTAACCATAAAAATATTAAATTGAATTTTTTTTCATGGTATTTTTTATGACAACAAATATTTTTAATTACAATAAACTTTTATAAATGACATTGATAAATGAAAATATATTTTATAAGTGCATTTATAAATGGTTCAAAAATTAAAATTTCATCAAACTGAGATCATGATTGTTCCGGGATCTAAGTCTTGTTTAAAGTTGTGCGTTGTAGTGCAAGCAGAAACCAGTCAATTATCCTTGTGCTCAAATTTGTATACAAAGATCATTTTTATTTCCCGAAATGATTTGATAAAGAAACACTTTCTTGTGGTCGCGTGTTGCTTTATTCTACAACTTTTTCCTTCAACTGATATGGTAGAGCAGCACCCATTTGATTTATATGGTGGAAGATTGTCATTTGCTTGCTTTTCATGCTCTGAGAAAAATCTCTGTGTTTTACAGCCGTCCTCTTTCATTGCAATCAATTAGTCACTGAGATATGATGGCCGATCGGTACATGAAAAGATTAAATGTGCTACTTTCTAATTCTCGTACCAATATTTAACATTAGTCAAGGCCAAACATTTTCGTGTACATTACAAATTTCCTAGACGGTTTCTGCAACTTTCTAACTTCGGTTAAAATTAAATAGTAATAGATGGTAGTAATTTTTTTTTCGATTAATTTGGCAGTTACAACCTAATATTATCGAAAACTAAATTTCAATCAGAATTTACACATTAAAATAGCCAATTTTAAAAATATGTAATTATTTTAAAATGACTATAAACAAACAAGAAAAATTAAAATCTGTTAATCTTTTGTTTAAACCAATTCAAATTAAATAAAATGAAAAATATTTTTTAAATTTATAAATGACAGATAATATTACATCAATTTGAACAATAATTTTAAAAGAAATACGTTCACAAAACGATATCTAAAAAAATTTTACGTGATAGCCCCAAATAAATATATTTATTGATAATAAATATAAAGTATATTACAATGAATTGGAAATTTTTTTCAAAATTATATATAATATAAAAAATTGGAAGTTGTTTTTTAGAAAAATAAATATTCAATTTATTTAGTAAACGACAAATCATTCATGACAAAAACTAATGATTATTAATTATTTCACTATATATTTCAGTTGATTAAATTGAAAATCAATTTTATATTTTCAGGCTGAAGCTGTGATTGATTCAATAGAAAATTTGTGGAATCTTTTCAAAAATTATCCTACTTGAATTGGCCTGATTCTCCACTGTTCTGAATTCAGAGGTTTATATTTCATTATAAACAAAAAATGTTTAATCAAGACCGCCATAATATCCTATTATGATATAAATTCTATAAATTCTGGTTATCTCCCTTTCATATATGAAATAAAGAGTAACCGAAAATTTTTGACGTTTTCGTATGAACTTGTTTAATAAGAATAATGATGGGTTAACTTTTTGTATGAAGTTTACAATAATCTCTATAAAGTTGTCATCCTTTTAATAATTTAAGAAACGATGTCTTAGTAATGAGCTGAAATGAAAGATGTTTTGATAACTGAAAATGAAATATCCTTTTAATATACATTAGAACTATTTAAACAAATTTAAATTACGTAATTAAAAATATAATTAGACTTAAAATAGAGGGATTGTATTCTAATGAAATGTGTTAGGCCTTTCACTAAAGAAAAATTGTCGATTTTAAAATTTTAAGGCATTAAATAGAGGTTGGTATTTTTTGGATGCGGCATTAATGAGAGAGTTAACTGTACATAATCTAATCATAAGTTCTATGCCAACTTCGAAATATCAGAGAAAATTTAAATAGACATTTAGAAAATAAAAGTTTAGTGAAATAAAAATAACTGTAAACAACAGTAAATTTTGTACAATTTTATTCTTGCTTGAAACTAGCTCGTGAGGATGAGGCCTATAGCTCATGATGCCCTTAATACGTTCATATCTATTTCAACAAATTTTTAGACTTTTCCAATTTACTTTGAGAATTAGTACAAAGCTTCTCTAAAAAGATCACATCTAGTAATCTGGAGGATTCAAGTTGGGCTGGACTAATGAACTGAATAGATGAAATCATTCTTGGCAGTCTTGGACTTATGAGGTTGTGCATAATCCTGCTGAAATACCAAATACTTATTTTTGAATGTTATTGAATGTGAGGTTTAACTATATTGTCCAAAATGGTATTGGTATGCTTTAGCCTTAATTTTAACACTTTTTTAAAAAACTGTACGTCATTGGGGCCCAAGTAAGGCACACTTACCTAAACTATGAAAAATGAGTATTATACCTTCCTTGCACTATGTAAACCTTTTTACCAGCTTCATAGCTGTGACATCCACCACTTGTGCTTGTTTAAATATTGCTCAGTAGTAAAATATTTGTCGTTACTGAACAAAATTTGACAAACTGATACATGAGCCATTTCAAGTTTTCATTTTTTTCATAGTGTTTCCAGAAATTTTCAGCTGTTTTGTTAATTATTATGTTCGAAGATTTTGATTATTGAGTCGAGAGAAAAATGTTATTTCCTTACTTGGTAAAAGTTTTTTTGATATAGTTTTATTTCTTTTTTTGTTATTTTCATTTCTATTTCAATTATATTGTATTTGTTGTATTACTTGATATTACAAAACTTGGTGTGGACATAGTTTTCTTTAATGACATTGACCTGATTTTTAAACTCTGGCAATTAACATTTTTTTAATTTTTTATAATTTTTTCGAATGACATATTACTGTAAATGGGTTGCTTTTGCTTTTAATATAATATAATGAAATTGTGTTGAAAATGAAGAGAGAAATATATATTTTAGATAAAATGTTAGAATCTAAATGTAAAAGAAAATACTAATTTTAAAATATAATTTATTTATTAATAATTAATTGTTAATAATAAAAATTGCTTTGATAATATTCTTTAGAAATATTTACAGAGACAGGTTAAAACAATAAAAACCTCCTTGCCGTAAAATAATGCTCCGGAATTTACACGATTATATTGTACTCATTAACGAAAAATTTGTGTGTAGTGAACCATTATCAGCTCGACAAAAAGAAAGATATTGGGCTTTCCCCATTCATGAGCAGCCAATAAAAACGATTTCGGGCAATAAATTTCATATAATTGTTGCTTGCAATTTTCACAGTAAATTCTGTTTTCAAGTTTTACAGCCTATTAGTTTATTAATGCTGAACGCTATGTTTAATATGCAGATGAATTAAGAAATTGTATCAACTAGACATTTGCACATAATACATGACAATGGTCTTTCTCATGCGGCTTCAATGAATCAAGAAACAAAAATTAATAAACTTTTAAGGCAACCCCTTTACTCGTATTTATAGACAATAAATATAGTATTTATTATCTTTCTAAACATGTAAAGAGTTTCATAGAAAATTAAAGGACATAACCCAAGCTGTCAGTAAAGTTGGATCAGATGAAGACGCACATGAAAGAGAAACAAGTATATTTAACTACTTGTGTTGACATAAATATATTTGATTTTCATTTTTTCACCTTGTAAGATTTGATAAAAAACGCAGATTTTTCAAAAAGAATAAATATCATAAAATACACTGACCTTTTACAAGAAACACTTTATCACAAATCAAATAAAGTTTTTTATTGAAACAATAACATATTTTCCAAAAAAATAGATTAAAGGTTAAATATATGCTTCAAGACCCGTGTAAAAAAATTAGATTTAAAACAAGTAGCTGAAAATGATGAACCTGGTAACTTAAAATGTTAGCCAAAAAAATTATCACGAAAAAATACCGAAGCATAAAAATACAATGCAACGAAGAATCAGAGACTATCGTAATATAATTTTTATTATCAATTCAAACCATTTCGTAAGAAATATATAAATAATTTTTCCAATTTTATTAACATTTATTAACTTGTTTTAATTACTTATTTATTTATTTATTTATTATTATTATTATTATTATTATTATTATTATCATTATTATTATTAATATTATTACTATTATTATTGTAATTATTATTATTATTGTAATTATTATTACTCAGAAATTTTCTTTATTTTTTTAATAAAGCGTAATAATTAATGAACTTCAAACGTGGTCTGTAATGCAATTTAGAGTATTATAGAATTAATGTCAAATATTATAATGATCAGAAATGCAATTAACCGTTTCTCACTTCTAAATTTGTTGTTCTGCAGAAAATATCTTTAAAAAATATTGAATTTTGCAAAATTTATTTTAATTTTAATTTAGGCAAAGCGATAAATAAAATCTGAGATTTAAGAACAATAACCTGTCTCCATTAGAGCTTCAGACTTTACAGATTTATTTATTTTTTCTTTATCATTTTTGATAAAGGAAAATATTGTCCTTCTTTATATCATTAAATAAAAATTAATTAATTTCTCCTGACATCCGATGGACTACAATAATGGATTGACGTTGAGGCTTTTAAAGCAAACTTTGGTGTTGAAAAAATCAAATATATTATAACAATGGCCAAAATTAAAAGATTCTATTGTTTATTTGGTATAAAACAAAAATTATTTTTGGTTAATTTAATAATAATAATAAAAATAATAATAATATGAAAGTATACTGTTTGTAAAGTTGCCATAGCCACTTTAAAGAAAATAGCATAAATGGTTTTCGTGCTCTCCTAATTTCTCCATTATAGAGTATTTGTGGGATGTACTTTGCAAGACATTACAAACCGATTTTTTGTGGATCCATCTATGGCCTGGAATCTCTAAAACATAGACTGAAATGGCAGTAAAAGTTAATTCCTTTTGAAACAGTCATGTCTTTCTTCTACAATATGCCACGTCGAATTGCGGATTTGCTGAAAAGAATGGTTGTCATGCATCAAACTGATGGAAATTTTATCAAATGTTTTGTTGAGATTTATTTGTTTGTCTGTTTTTACAAGGTTAACTTAATAGGAATTGTACATTTTAACTTATTGTATTTTTAAATTTTTTATTGAGTGGGGAGATAATTTTGGCTCATAGTGTATATAAAAAATAATGATACGAAGAAAATCTGATTATAAATCATAAAATCCATCCATAAAAAATAAATTCTATTATATTATATTACAGAAAAAAATCATAAATTTTTCATAAAAAATCTTTATATTGTGTAAAGAATTATTTGAGAACTTCATATATAATACATTAAATAAATGTATATTCCTTAAAATAAAGTTTCTCAAAACTATTGTAAAATCTTCCTGTAATTGATTAAAGTCTGTTATGGTGGGCCTTGTATTTATATAAACTTTCATATTTTAGATGTATACATTTTAGAGTTCATTATTAATGAAATTGAGTCTTTTACAAAGTTTTATTGATTGAAAAAGTGTAATTTATTTTTTAATAGATGAAGTATAATAGAATAAAAAATGAAACTAATCGATTTTTGAGTCTCCTGCAAAATGTTTAGTTTCATAGTATCTTTTTGAAATATAAAAAAATGTTTCAAGGTTGAATACATAATAATAACGGAAAACTAAAACTTCGTGCCCATGTTGAAATGAGAAGGAAAATAATAACCCTTCAATGGGTTTTCAATCTCAAATAGGCTCAAAACACATTTTGTCCTTGTAAGTCTACCAAGTCCACATTAAGCTTTTCATGAAACATTCCTTCTTTTGATATTGAAAAACCTGTTGATAGCGTCTCCGTCATTGATTTCGTCTGTTACAGTTGTTAAAGTTATTAATCTTTTTTACTGCGGTAATATTTTTTTTTAAATCAGTATTTATATAAATATTTTCAGCTTTTGAAATACTTTCACGCGGAGTTGCTATATATTTTGCATCATTTCTTCTTTAGCTTACGTAGATGATCGTGAATTATTGTTTTGGTGAAGTTTTTAGGTACTGTAGTAGGGTTTACTTTCGTAACATGGTACACAACTTGTGGAAAAAAGTTAGCATACCAGGTGTTTTTTTAAAAATAATTAAATAAAATAGTTAAAGCGCTTTGAAAGTATTTTTTTTTCAAAAACATTTTTCATCTATTCCATTGCACTGCTGCTTCTAAAATAAAAAGGTTTATAAAAAAATGATCATCCCTGCTCAATCAATATTTTTAATATCTTAAACAGATCAATCATTATTTTTAGTAAAATTAAGTTTAAAAATGAGGTGATGTTATCCTAAATAATAATTATTTAATAAGACTTCTACTCTCTAAACTATTCAAGGTCTTATTATTGAACCGTTAAAATGACTTTATATATAATATAATATTATATATTATACAGAATGTCCCATAAGTCTCCCTGGAAAGTAGACTTAAATATCTTTTATTAAATTCAATCGATTAAAATTTCTATTTATATAATATTAAAGTATGTAAGTCTAAGTTTTGTATTAATATTTTAAAATTAGATTTAGCAAATGCCGCTTGATATGAAGTTACGAATCAAAATTGTACTTTTAATGGCCAAATTTAATTTGTGTTGTTAAACGGAAATTAAATGCCGAGTTTTGGAAAACCTCACCAAGTGAAAGTGCTATAAGAGAGACTCTTCACAGTTTTTGTGAGATTGGCTAGGTGGAAGATCGTGAACGTTCTAGAAGACTAAGGCTGATCACTGAATATGAAGTTCAGAAAATGAGTGAAGTTATTGAAAGTGACCCATAATGCATTGTTCGATTTGTTGCAACCACCTGCTCAATTTCGCGAACAACAACCCATAGGATTATGAGAGAACAGTTATCATTAAAACCCTTTAAGGTCCATTTCATGCAGGAATTACATGAAGAGGATTTGCAAGACAGAGTTGAAATGTGCAAAACCCAGCTCCCAATGTTAGAAAATATGAGTATTCAGGAAAATGTTTTTTCAGATGAAGCAACGTTTTACCTAAAAGGATTAATAAATAAACATAACGTCAGATATTGGTCAGAAAGTAATCCACATGTTAATTTTGAAACTGCGAGAAAATTCCAGAAGGTAAATGTTTGATGTGCTTTGTAAAAAAAATAAAATTATCGGTCCGTATTTCTTTGATGATGAGACTGTTAATGGCCAAAATTATCTATCAATGTTTCAAGACTATTTAATTTTTGAAATGAGGAAAATGTACAAAGTACGGTCTTTGATATTTCAGTAAGGAACTCCTGCGCATTTTCAACAATCGTACGACGGTATCTTGACAGTCATTTTCCGATCCGTTGGATTGTAAGAGGTGGTTCAATTCGATGGGCTCCAAGTTCACCAGATTTAACTCCTCCTAACTTCTATTTATGTGGCCATTTAAAGAATAAGATATACAAATCTGAAATCAAAAATATTGAAGATTTGAAAATAAAAATCACCGAAGAAATAAAAAGTGTTACCACAGAAACTTAGAATAGCGTATTTTTAAATATTGTAAAAAGGATGAATTTATGTCAATGGTAGACATTTCGAACAATTGTTGTAAATATTTTTATATGAAATAAAAATTAAAAGATTTGTCTTTAATTTTATAAAGCAAGCGATTAAATTATCTCAATCTGCTTAAGAAATATTTAAGTTTACTTTCCGTGGGGACTTATGGGACACCCTGTATTATATATTATATTATATTATATATTATGAAATATAGTATCATTAATAAGTATATATGTATGTAGGTTAATCAGAAAGTTCTTTCGGTTTTTTTGAAAAAAAACTAAAAAATTGTAAACCAAAAATTAATTCATTAAACAATATGTACACCATTATGTTCAATAATCTGAATCGATTAATTAGATATTAGTTTCAGGTCATTAGTAAAGAATTCCTTGGGATATTGACTGGAGTACTTTTCCATGTTATACTCTAAAGACTGAAAATATACATAAAAGTTTAACTTATTTTCAAGGTATGACAAACATAATTCTGTACAATATAAGGCTTCAAAATAAATAAATTCATCAACAATGCTTAAGTACCCAATGAAACTATTATCTCCATGTTTCAAAATATGATAGACTTACTGATTATTAAACAAAATTATATTATAAAAATATAAAAGGTTTTTTTATTAATCACTTCAAAATAATATTATTAATTTATTATGTAAAATTATTATATAATAAATAATATAAAATAATTTTAATTTTAAAACAAACTAAATGAAAGAACTTTCTGTTCAATATAATGGATGAAAAATTGATTATATATTTAATTCTTAATATTCCTAAAATTCAAATAATAATAAATAAATAAAATAAATAAATTCAATAATAAAACATTAAAAACGAAAATTAATTATTATTTAATTAATTACTATTATTATCTTCAATATAAAATAAATGGTAAAATTTTAATTTTTTTATATTTTTATATTTTAAATGGAGAAATGAATGAATATTTAATTAAAGATGATTGAAAATTAATTATTTTTAAACTGGAGAAATTTTTAATGTTTAGTTAATTTTTAATTTATTACAAATTAACAGTCTTTATTTACACTCGAAATAGTTAGGTTCAAAATAGGTGAAATAGGTTTGTTTATAGTTCGGAAGTGTAAATTCCACACAATATATATATATATATATATATGTCGAAGTAAGAAAAATTTCCTTTCATTTAATTCATGGAATTTTCTATGAACCGAACTGGTACAAATTGTGAAAATATAATGATACATAGTCACACTGTACTGCTGTAGTAATGCGGTTCGTATATAAAATTATTTTTGTGTTAGATAAATATTGTGGTGATTGAAAAAATTTCATTTTACCATAATTCATTTTCTTTGTCTGATAAGATGTATTATTTTAATTGTTTAGAATTTTTATGAACAATAAATACAAGCTAACCGAGATAAATCAAAAATGATTGTACAATAAAAAAGATCATGTAAATATAACAATCTTGTAAGAAGATTTAAATAAAAATACCAATATTAAAATCTGTTCAATAAGATTATTCAATGTGATACCCATTAGGTGCCACAACAACTTCTAACGTGAATCGAAACCTGTTACATGTTTTCATTGCCTCTTCCAGATTCAAATGTCCTAACAGCATCTTGTAATGACTTGATAATATTTTGAACTTTTGTGTAAATCTATGCCTTAACTACACATCATAGACAATAGTCGAAGGAATTGCAGTCAGGGACTAGGAAACTGAAACTCATTATTTATTTTACATTTTATTATTATTTTTAATATTATTATTATTATTATTATTATTATTATTATTATTATTATTATTATTATTATTATTTTCATCATCATATTTTTCTATTCAAAATCTTTTGAACTCAGAATGCATTAACAATATTATTTATGACTTAGAATTAAAAATTTTTCTTAATTATTGTAATAAATCAAGATTAATGAAAACTGAATTATCAAAAATTTATTTACAAATTTTATTGGCAATGTAAATAAAACTTATAAATATTAATATTAAAAAATATTTTTACGAAATTTCAAATAAATTACAAAAACTCACTTTTGATTCACTAATTTAAAATGATTTATAAAAATATTGGAAATATATAATTTTTTTAGATATATAAACCATTTTTTCATCGTTGTTTAAAAATCCAAATATAATCAAATTATTTCCGCGAAATTATACATTGGTAATCAATATATTAAATTTTATAAATATATTAATTTTATACTTAAGTTTATTTTATAAAAACCAAAATATCAGTCTTCAAAATGAGTGATGAAAAATTGTACGTTTGGTGTTACATATGATATGAATTTGATCAAAGCAAAAATGCACCCAAAGGCAGTTAACTCAATATGTTCCGTTCTTGGTAGTAATGTCGTTTCCCTCAGTAAATGTAAATACTGGTATCATCGATTCAAAGACGGAAATTATAATGTTTCCGATCGACCACGTAGTTGTGTTCCACAGATATTGGAATCAGCCAAATTGTTGAAAGCTGTTGAATGAAAATACAGTCCAGACGCAAGCAGAACTCGCTAAACAACTTGCTGTTGATCAAAGAACTGTTGGGAGAGGGTTACACGACATTGGAAAAATTCAGAAGGCTGGAAAGTGGATTCCGCACAAACTTTCCGAAAGCAATATTTTATGCCGATTAACAACATGCGTATACCTTATTGCTACACAAATAAAAAAGACTTTTTATGGAAAATCGTCACTGGACATGAAAAATGGATTAATAACAATAATCGAAAACATAAAAATTCATGGGTGGACCCTGGACTGCCAGCTACTTCAGTTATCAAAATAAATATTCACAATAAAAAGTATTCATTTGCATCTGGTGGGATATGGAAGGACCCATTCATTATGACCTCTTCCAATATGGTGAAACCATTAATGCGGAACGTTATAGCAAACAATTGCTGCCGTTGGCTAAACAAATAGAGAAAAAAGGACCTTTTTCGGGCGTAAGATTGTCCTGCTACATGACAATTTCAGACCGCATGTAGCGAAACATACTTAGGAAACAATTTTACAGTTAGGTTGGAGAATTCGTTCTCATGCGGCTTATTTTCTAAACCTTGCTCCTAGAGATTTTCATATGTTTCGCTCAATGCAACATGAATTAGCCGGATGTCATTTCAAAAATGTTGACCAGATGCGAGATTTTGTCAAGAATTATCTTGTGTCAAAACCAATATCTTTCTATTGTTCCGGGATTCGGCAACTACCTGAAATATGGCAAAAAGTGATTTCCAATAATGGATATTATGTTGATGACTGATCTTTTGAATTCCTGTAGTATAAAAATACATATTTTTTTTTAAAAAAATGGACTAAAACTTATGCCTACACCTAATAAAAATATTTTTTCAAAAACTTAAATTATTTCAAAACACAAATTTTACTTATAAAAACTTTTAATAGTAATACTGTCTGTAGGAATATATTAATTTTTGGCCAACAAAAAAAATCAGTCTTTGACGCTAAAGTCATCTGTCTTAAATAGTCGATACCATTCTTGAAATGTTGGTTCTGACAGGACATACTCACCGTAAGCTTTAATAATTAATATATGGGCTTCGACCTCTAATTCCTTTTAATTGTAGCAAAATAATAGTAATTCCCGCAAATACTGTTTTCTTGGTCTATGATTTAGCAATTTCGCTAAAATAAATTTGCTATTTAATTAGTTAAAACAAATACTACCCTAAAATCCTGTGTATAACACGCGTGTTATACACGGGTGCGTGTTATACAATAAAAAAAATACAAAATTACAAAAAATGAGTAAGAGTTTTAAATATATATTTAATAAACACAATTTATTTTGATTTTATTGACATTCATCTTCTGATTGAACAACAAGTGAATCCAGTAGATTAAGAAATGATTGA
>JBBMKC010196210.1:0-14725 GCA_037834085.1 Bipalium vagum | reverse complement strand
ATAATAATAATAATAATAATAATAATAATAATAATAATAATAATAATAATAATAATAATAATAATAATAATAGTATTAACTAAGTAATAACGGCGTATAATTTTATCAATTACACAATATTAATATTAATAAAAAATGAAGATGAACATGAATAATTCATAAATCAGAATTTCCTTATAAATGATGCCTTTCTGATTTGCATAATAATGACGCAATTAGCGAACCATACATCAGCGACGACGACACGAAAATGCGTAATTGGGAAAATATGATCCAAAGTTAGGGTGAGCGCTGACGTTGGACATTAAAAGAAAAGATCTCGGAAAATACGGCATGTGGAAAGCATGAAAAGGTAAGCAGGGTAGGTTAAAAAAATACTTCGCAAATATAATTAATGTAATTGATATTATTAATATTAAATGATTATTATCATTATTATTATTATTATTATTATATATTATACAACAATTTTTTCAAAATTTTTCTGAATTTCACAAATTCTATTTTTATAAAATGAATTTAATAAAACAAACAAAACGCCAAATATGAAAATGAAAAATATTTACCGTAATTAATTCGATAAATTATTGATTTTTAATAATAATAATAATAATAAATAATTACAGTGAGATTATTAGGTGTAACCGCTCACTCAGTATCACTGATATACGATTGTAATATAAAATAAAATATTTCCTTTTAAGGAGAAAAAATGAACAAGGAAGGTTTACTCTGCAACACTTAGTGAAAAAAAAATTGTTTGTTTGAATGATGTCTTACAAATATCGGAAATTTTTATTTTTCAAGAATTCATCATCAGTCTGATGCGGTCTATTAATAGCAAATCTCAGTAATTGTAAATTGATCAAATTGGATCATTAGGATCAGCAGAAGCATTAAAATATCATTTTTAAGCATTAATTGGTCGTCGTGAAAATTTAACACAACGGGTGGCCATCTGCGGGGATTGCGCATCAGAAAGCACTTTGGAGTCTGAAAATACCTCATAAAAGGCGTAAAATTCCCATTCCGGGGGCATTCAGAGCGGAATTCTGTCTGGTTGTCAAGAAATAACCCAAGATTTGTTTTATGAACACTAAACATAAATTGTGTCCACTACTTAACAGGCCACCTCACTGCAACATTTTTATGATGTCTTCAAAGAATTTGATTCGACAAGCTTTTTTAAGGCACTCAAATCAAGCTCCTGGTTGCATCATCTTTCCAGGTGTTTTCTTTGAACCATCTTTGATATTTTCTGGTTTCCTTATCTCTTTTGACAAAATTAAAGTCTTTGTGACTTTTACCAAGCAAGGTTTTTTTCAAATTCATACATTCACAATAACATGATTTATGAATGATCTTCATTGACTTCCATCCATAAAATCATGCATAAATTATTACACCTGAATAAACAAAGAGAGATTTATTTCCAATTGAAGATGTGAATGTCTTTGGAATGGGGTAGTTTCAGCAGTTTGACTGGGCTCAGGCAAAGAAACTGTCCCAAATAATATAGGTGTTGATGATGGTCCTGATCTCGTATTTTTTCGATAATTGTATTGATTTCAGATTTTTGAAATTATTTGATTGGATTTATCACCCTCCGACTTCAACTATAAATGTTATAAGGTCATCGTACCATGTTCTTTCAAGTTCGGCTATGGCCTCGTTGCGTAGACTTATATTTATTCTTGTTTTTTTCGTCATATCTCTGACAGAGTTTTAACCTCTTATCTTTTCAGCTTCTTGTTGACCAATTGAATACCTGAAATTAGATTTTGATCACAAAAATTAATTTTCTTTCGATTTTATGGATGGTCACTGTATCATGGCGATGTATCTGCTCATTCGCCATCAAATTTGCGAGAGTTTTTTGTACCTGATTAAATAAGAGCACTTGATCCGCCTTCCACTCTAAAGACTGACCCCCAAGCTTTCTTTTTATTCCATACATACGAAATGGTCATATGGGGAAGACATTATAATGATCTACAACTTATAATATGTAAAACAGCGAAGCACTTAAAAAACCAGTATCCTTAAGGTTTCCAAGATTTTTTTGAAAAAATCAAAACTGGCAGGAATAATAATGAAGCTCTAAGTAACGAGATGCCATATATATTTATAAAACAAATAGTTTTATTAAGAAATAGAGAACATAAAGTTAACATTACATTTATTACAAAACAAAAATGGGATCACTGTCTTCCATTTTTCGTAAAATTGGTTTCATGTTAGCCATTATGCTTTGGAAGATGCCAACATAAAACTCTTTCCTTTTTCCTGCAATTCTAAACTGCAAAGACCTTGCGTTTTTGGCTTCCCACCAGTTTTTGTATATTTCTTTACTGAACAAGGTCCAACATGTTTCTTTTGATTGGGCCTGTGGAACATTTAGAAGGTTGTCATTTTTCGGTTTCAAAATGCACATTTTTTGACCAATTGGTCACTGTTTTCGGGAAATGACATGATGTTAGGTCCGGGCAAAAGAAAATGTCGTCATTATAATGGTACTTCCTTATGAAGGATGCTAACTTTTGGGAGACACTTACTTCTATAAGTATCACCATTTAATGCTTCATCTTTTACTATTTCAAAGCACGGAGTTGAAATATCTTTCTCTGATATGGTACACCAAACTAAAATTTTTTGTGGAAATTTCATTTCAGGAGCAAAACGAACATCAGACTGACAGCTGCCTATATTATCGAAGTAGGAACCCCAATTTTAGCTCTGTGTAATGTTTCTCATCATCAATAATGATCACCTTTCCACTGGTGAAGTGCTTCAGTCTTAATGCTCGACAACGTCTTTCATCAGAGTATTTTAAGCCTTCTTTCTTCATTACTCGACCTGTCATATGTGACACTCTACATTTATACTGGCACAAACGGAGAGAATGATTTGATAGTGTAATAACATTGGTATACAAAAGATTTTGCAGAATAAAGAATTCATGATTTCAGTTGGCGTATTTGTTGGACAGACCATTCACGGAAGCAGCGATAGTAGTCAGAAACGAGAAAGTGAAAACTTGATTGGATCAGTGTTGCGGATCAAGTCTTGTCTAGTATCGAAGGACAAAAAGAAATTTGATTACGAGGTTTTATAGGCAGAAGCGAAATCCATTAATCAAAATATTCCTCAGAAAAAAATTATGTTGAATAATAAAAATAAGGAATCACACCCATGGTTCCCTTCACCTCTTTCTTGACCATAGAGAAAAATCTCTTATTCTCCTCCACATAGAAAAATAATATTCGTAAAACCCAAGGTTTACTTTTTTTTAAAAGGAATTCCATTTCTTCAATTTCATTACATTTAATCCCAGAGATTCTGTGTTTTGGTGATTTTATTTTGATACGATCAGGACAAATTCTATTAAAGATTTTATCAAGCAATTTTAATGACCATTTTTTATTATCGTCTTGACTGTATTGATCAGATGAAAATTTTTAATTTAAATAATAATAAAATTTTAAAATTACCATAATATTTTTATTATTTTATATTCTTCGTTTGGTTGACATTTAGTATGAAATCAATCCGATTTATTAGATGTAGCAATCAATTTTATTTTAAAAACATCACATAATTATATTATACATATTTCCCATCGTTAGCTATAGCATTGGTCAAAATTTCTGGGAACTTTTGAATGCCATTGTAAAAGAAATTTTCTTCTTTAGACAAAATTCATTCATCTAACCAAAATATGATTTCCGACAGTCCATGTGCTATCGATCTGAATAAATGGAAATCAGATGACTCTATATCTGGCGAATATGGCGGATGAGGTAAGACTTCTCAATCAAGTTATTTACTCGTATCCTTGACTGAATTAGTTACATGAGATCAAGCATTGTCATGTAACAGAATAACTTTCTCATGTTTTTTGTCCCATTCTGGTCTTTCTGCTTCAATGCGATGTTCATTTGAATCAATTATTTTACCATTGTTTAATAACTCATAGAACACGATACATTTCGTCTTCTGAATGAATATTTTGCTTGGCAGTCGAAGTTGATGGTTCACCTGGATCAACTTATGATTTCTTGCGTTTTGAACTATCAAAATAAATCCATTTTTCATCGCTTGTAACAATACGACTTTCTTCGATATTTTTCCATTAAAATTCTACAGGCTGTTTTTTGTTTTTCCATACTCTTTTCATTCAATTCATGAGAATTAATTTTCCTTCGACTTTAATTTTTCCCATACCATGTAGTCGATTGACGTCGATTGACACACCGAGGCTTGTTAGTAATTGAAGCTTAATTATATATATTGATAGTGTTATAAACTAACTTCTTGAGATTCTTCAATAATTAAGTCATTGTTGTTGGGGTGTCCACAATTGTGTAAAGCCAAAACTGCAACACGGTTATCTTTGATTCATGATTCAATATTTAATTTAAAATTGATTCACAAATACATTGGTTTTCAAACTCTAACCAAAATAAAGCCTAAGATAAATATGTATATTTACCTTCATGTCCATTACACAGATGTTATATGTGAGTATAATACCGCATCGTAACATAAAGATCATATTTTTAGCTTCTTCCCTATAAAAAGTGTATCGTCTTTTTTACCTCATCTTTTATATGGGGAAGGGGTAAAAAAAGACGATCCTAAAATTTTTATTTTTATGAATTTTGAAAACTAAAGTTTGGAAAGAACTTATGACAAGACTTTAATTCTGATTTCAATTAGAATTAAAAATAAAAATAATATTTAAATGACAATAAATGATTATAATTATCATTATAATTAAAGTGAATTGAACAAAATTTAATAATTTAGGGACAAATAGAAATTCTGAGTTTGCAAAGGTAACTCTACAGTCAATGGGTAATTAATTATTTTCATTAAATATTTGTCTGCATTTAAATAGATTTTCTCTAATCCTCCTGGAGCTCGTGTACGGTTTTACAATTAAGGAAACTCTATACATTCAAACAACGGATTTATGAAGGAATCAAATGAGGAATGTTATTAAAAGTTCAGTGGATTTGAAAAATCTCTTTCAAAATTTTACTCCAGCTTAACCCTTGTGATCTGTAGCTCTAATACACATTTTGGCTGGAGAAGTCATCATGTTTCCTGGTTTTTAGTCTTCTTTTATATATTTTACAGAAGCCTTATGTTGGTATGGAGGCAAAGTGTTATACTTTTATATTTTATAATTTTATATTTTCGAACCTAAATATTGAATGATTTTTTGTCCAATATTCTCTCGCAATCTAAGTGAATTTCTTTTGCTCATTTTCCATTTTTATTATTGCCCCTTCATCCGGCCTTTTAACTTCAGTCAACGAAACATTTCAGGGGTGTGGCTTATAAAGCGTATTTTGTGGTTCACATTGAATCTATGGATATATTTTCAAATGTTCCTTATGGTTACATCTTTCAAATTCCCATTTCGTATATGTCGAATATATTTGTCTGACCCTTTTGGTCTTCAATGTATCATTGACGATTCAAAAATATTGACTATCAGTAATCCAAATGTTCCCATCTAATGACATCTTATTATCGGAAACTCGAGATGACTTCATTTTCAATTTCGTCCTTTTCCTTGTATTCCATTTTCAACTTGTCAGTTGAGGTCATCAGTAACGTGTACTACATTCATGAATCTTGCATTCATTTTCTCAATCTTAACTTTCTCTTGAACAGGCATATCTCGAGTACATATTTTAACACTCGTTCTTGATAACATATCAGAGTTCTTACTGGTCCAATCCTTTGTATATTTGAGTTACATATTTAAAATACAGATAATTGATTTTCTTCTTAAAAGTAGCACAAACCTTGGTTTGATTTCAAGCATACTTTTACTCATTTTAAAATCTGGTTTAATTTATCGTAGTGTTCTTCTTGGTAGCGCTTGGGTGACACCTCATGCAAATAGATCATTGGGTTTCTTAGCTAATTTATTGCCTTTTTTATTAGTCCATGGATTTTCCTAAGGCCTGTCTTTTAAAAATATTTAACAATTGTTGTTTTAGTAATTCAAATATCACTCATTAAAAATATCATTCCATAGCATAATAAAATAAAACAGTGTAAGTTATACCTCTTGTTGCTGTTCAAATTTCTGGTGTTACGAAGGTTCATAATGTTGAGTTGTCAAAAATGCAATTTTCAAATGAGCAGGTAACTTTTTCTATTTTTATTATGTTGTTATTTGGTGAGCCAATCAGATAAATTTATGACAGTTTATTGACACCACGACCTGGTTGTATACGTGGATCTACATTTTACATGCAGTGTCAGGAATTGAAGGAATCAAAAGAAGAATTCTTTTGTTCGTGCTGAACTCAGCGGCAGTTTCATTCAGTGAAAAATGCCATGGATAAAAAGTATGTGCTGTCACTGGTGCCAGAAACATAAAATTTTAAAGAAATATGACACAAAATTTTTCACGACAAGATCCTCTCTTTTGGAAATCATGATACTGGTTCTAAACAATGTAAGACCACATACTTATAAAGAAACGAAGATATTTCTATAGCTTAAGAGCGAAAGATTTCTACCACAAGCTGTATCCTCACCAGACTTTATTTGATAAATCCATGGTATTTTGGTCGACAGAGAATTTCATTAATGAAATTGAGCTCAGTCGATATGTGACAGATCAAGTATTCCATTCGAGATCTGACTGTAGTTGTTGATAAATCAGGTGCCTACATACAGTTTATGTATCCAAACATGTATCCATTTAAATAAATATTTCCGAGACTTGTCTATGATTTTCTTGATTGAGGTTAGTGCAACAATGATTCCATAATAGGACGTTATCAATGTGATATTTGCAACTTGAAAGGATGAGAATGAGAAAATTAGCGTTTATTTATTCGTGGTATGGTTTTTAAAGATAAAAACTTATATTGTTTTATTACTAGCAAAAATAATAAAACCAAAATAATTATTGATAATATAACTGAAAAGGCCAGAACAGCGAAAGATGGAAATCAGCACATAATGTTAATAAAGGGAAATCTATTTATCTTTAAATTCATCGGAGAAACTGGGGAAAATAATTTCAGAAAAGGGGAAATTTTTAATTATTCTGCAATTACTATTAATTAGCTCTATATTTTTAAGGAAACATTTTATATTCCAAATTTTCAATAAATAAATATTTATTTAAGATCAAAAATGAAGAAAGGAAATGAAATTGAAGGAAGACATGGTTATGAAATTAGTAATTAAAAAAATATATTTAAAATAATAAAATTTTAATATGAATAGTTTTATTTGCTTTATCACTATATTATAAAAAAATCATATTTTATCAATACTAAAAATCACAATAAAATCATTATTTTATTGATTTATATTTTTATAAATATTAATTTTATTGTTCTATAATTGATATTTTAACGAAATAATTATAAGCTTAAATATAAAATATTAACTAATAAATATTAATAAATAAATACGATATTTGTTTCAATAGACCAATTAAATAAATATTCTTTTGGGAAAAATAACCACAATAATATTTTAATATAATAATATGATAATAATATTTCATAGATTTTATGAATTTCCAGAATAGTTTTTTTGTTATAATAAAAATTTAAAAAATATATTAATCTGTAAAATAATGATAAAAATAAATAATAATAATAATAATAATAATAATAATTATAAAAAAAAAAAGTAATTAATGGAAAAATAGCTCATTAAATATACTTGATATTTTTGTAATAAGATGTTTACAAAGAATAACAAAGAATAAGGTTTACGAATAAAGGTTTAAAACAATAAAATATGTCATGCATTGAATTTTTATGAAGGGGTAAATTTCAGAGACAATGTTGAAGATCAAAGAAAAATATTTGTTTTAATTTAATTATTGTTTAATTTAATTATTAAAAAAAAGAATTATATCAATAAAAATAAGGTGGTTTTGAAAAATCAGATCAGAAAAATAGTGTCCAATAGTTAGAATATTCTCCTTCTTATATTTTCATCTATTTTATTTGATCGTTTCGTAAGTGTGATCGTTTTTAAAAAGCTTTAAAATTAACAAAAAGCAAAGAAACGGTTTTATTCATTAAAATAGCCTCCATCTTTTTTTAATGAAAAGTCTTCAATAACGAACAAGATTTTGTTTTCCTGATTTATGAAATGCTGGGGTTGTACTGTTGAAAAAGTAGCCGAGGCTCATTTTAACATTTTATGGAAACTAAATCGTCTGCCAACCAAGCAGTGTGTCATCAGTGTGAAAAGTTGACAATTAAAAAGTGTTGTACGGTGGATGCGGAAGAATTTCCCATTTAGGCTGTTTTTTTTAATGTGTCATCTTATTATGTTGTGTAGCATTATTATGTTTCAAGATGTCCCATTTCCTGATTTCCAATACCGAAAAATTCTCTGTTATTTTTTTGTGGAGATAGGTAATTTGATCATGATAGAGTTGTTACTGATCCAATAACAGTTGGATCAACTTGTAGTAGTTCACAATAGATGATACCGGCCATTCTCCAAGAAAAGCACAAAAATAGTTTCTCTAATATAAAATTTGATTTTACTGCTAATATTGAAGCTTGATCACAAGAAATCCATTGTCTTTTGCTCATAGGATTGTCGTATAAAATCCATTTTTCATGTCCAATAACAATCCAATCAAAAATACGAAACGTTCTGATTGTTAGACTCAGATTTTTGGAAATCTGCCAATTGAAAATTTCAGACTTCATTAGTATTACTAATTGTCTTTAGATGCCGAAATATTGTCACTATCCAAGCATTGAGTCTCCATCTTATTCAATTTCTCCTTTTGTAAATCTGGGAAATCAACACCGATATCTTATAAAACCTTCAGAACACACCAAATTAATACTGAAAGTCATTTACGTATTCTTTTTTCCTTTATAGAATTCATAAAGAATGGAATTTCGAACATGGTCTCTCGTCAGTTGATCATTCAGTCAATTTTGTGATCATCCTTAAAATTTTGCATAATTCAATAAACAATATGAACGATTAAAACAACTTGAATTGATTTCATTGATTTTAATTAATTTATATATGTTAATGAAAACGACAAAACTTACGAAAGGATCTAACAATATTGAAAAATAAAACCCCATTCAACAATTGTAGGAAAATTGATAATCCCGAAAAATTGAGGACCAATTTACGAAAGGTCGATGTCTCATATAACAAGTTGACATTTTCATAACAATACTTTCTGGGATCAAGGTTGATAAAACTTTAATTTCCGATATTAGTTTAGAAAAAAATTTACTTTCCTATGTTGCCCACAGACAATTTTGTCAAAATGAAATGAATTACTTTTGTATGTGATTTTTACTCTCGATTTGATTGTTCCAGTCCACGGTTTTGTATATGGGATCAATGAGGTAACTCAAGTACTGTTGTAAATATCCATAGAACTCGTCCGTGTCCAACATAGAGTCGAGGAAACTGAACATCCGATTTGCCGCCTCCCAAGGAATGTAGTCGGTTTCAAATTGCAGATATTCTGTCAGGTTGAGAACAAGAGAAAAATTAACTAATCCCACTCTGCATAGAACAGTGTTTCATTAATGGAATGTTTTCATAATGGAACATTAATTAGCATTACTTTCCCAAATTGAACAAGTCATCGATCAGTTGGGCCCGATTTTTTACAGGAATGACCTAGTCTGTACGTTTTGTGATTTTAGCGAGCGTAACATATCTTACTTTGTGACTGACCATAAGTTGAGCGATGAGGCTTTCCCAATTCTTCAGATCATAATTTGTCCTATAGAAGCCCGTTTGGTGGAGATTGAAAATAACCCAGTCGTCCTTCTTCAATTCGGGAAGTGTGATCTCAATGGACTCTAGGCGATTTCAATTAAGGGATATTACAAAAATCATGAAAGATTACTGTTTTTAAGCCAAATAACTCGTTCCGTTTGATTCCACATTGGTTGGCTCTTGGATGCGTAGGTCAATGGAATGGACCATGTGAAACTAAATTGGTTATTTGGAATCAAGGTAAAGGGACTGAATTTTATGAAAAATAAAAAACGATGGATTCTATCTCTTAACAATCATGTTGAAAGATTAAAACTCCAGAAAGGTTAGTAAGACCTTGTCATAGTATGCTAAAAAGAGTATGTTGAAGGCTATTGTTTGAAGTGTTACTAATTATAACAGTTTTTTCTCAAGGGATTATTATTTCATTAATTAATAAATATTTCTCTTTCTCTCATTGGCAACATAATTTATTTAATAAAAAAACATTAAAAGGTTTTAATCGTTGTCTCCTATTTCGAAAGAAAACCAAATATAAACAGTTTGGGATAGTCGAGGAACTTTTAAATTCAACATTAAAGATTAATACAATTATAAGGGTCAGGGAAAGTAAAAGTGAAGATTATCCTCTCTCTTGTTAAAGTCTACATACCCCACCACTTATGGATTCGGATCTGATAACGGAATAAAAATAGTGTACAAACATACAGTTAAAAACAGAGGCTATCCGCAAGTTTATCCAATTTGCCCTTATTTTGATACTACAAAAAGCAATTGTAATGATTCCGGCAGAAATGGTATTCAGCCGAAAACTTTATTGAGATAACCTCTATCCGACAGATAGGGGATAACTCAAACACTTACAGAACAGTAGAAAGAAGGCATTCACAGTAGGAGAAAAGTTTTTGACTCGAATCCTGAGACAAAAAATAAAAGACGAGTCTTAAAATGGCTTTCTAGAAGTTGCGAGCTACAAAAGTGCAATAAAAACAGAATTCAAATGAATATTGACGAATTAAAAACTTCTTGAAAAAGGGGTGTGTGGAGGCTAATCAGACCATGATAATTTTTAATTTTAAAATCGTTTTTATAATGTAGTGCTTTATTGATATTATAATTTTGAAAAATAATAAATAATTAAAAATTTAATCAATGTATCGATTAATTTATTATTAAAAAAATTAATTTAATGAAATAATGTTACAATTTAAAGGTATTGTCTAAAACTTATCACATGAAAATTGGCCATCTCTTTTCTAAGAGTTCATGGATTACTAACAATGCAGGTACCAGCGATTATTGTGGTAAGATTAAGAAATAATCTCAGTTTAAAAATAATAAGGATCAAGTTCCTTGGATTTAACTGAAAAATTAATATATCACCCCATATTACTCAATTCCACGAAAATCATTTTTAATGATTTTACCATCTGACCTCAACAAATATATTTATTTGTTATATTTATGGTCTATGGAGCGTTTCCAGAATTTCATAATTCTTAAAACAGTCTAAAACTAAACGTTTAGGCATTGTCCTCGCAGAGACATTTGAAGGGGTGTAGAGAAGAAAACTTTGAAATCTATTAACTTATGGTACTTGTATGAAGTAAATTTATGAAGTGAAACAAAAACTATTAATTATATAAATTCGGGGTAGATAATATACACGTACCAACTGATTTAATAATTTTTTGAGACATTTCTTGCTTTTAGTAATGGCCTAAATCTTCGATGTATTTACGTAATAGACGAATACAAATTTTACGTGATTTCTTAATTAACAATTACGAAAACTTATTGGGTTAAAAAATATGATTCTAAAATCCTATCGTTTGATATAATTTGTTTGAATTTCAAGATTATTGACATTACTTTTCTTATGGATTACAAATCAATAGATGTTGATAACGAATATTTTATAGTATTAAAATTCCAAAAAGAAAAATATTTTGAAAATAAATTATCTTTGTGACATTAACAAATTGTCGAGGACGTCAAGAAAATACAGTATATCTTAATCACAAAAAATTTAATCAGAGAGATAGGGTTCATGACAAAAGTGTATTTTTTAATAACCAAGTAATTAAATTTTTAATGACAAATATAAGATTAAAAAATAGTTTCAGTCAAAGTTAAACTCGCAACTTTGTAAAATTCTGATTTGAATATTATTTTCATAAAAGAGTGAAATGTTTAAGTCCAGGAAATAAAACTTTCCTATAATATTTTATACCACTGAAACCTCACAGATCACTTGCATTAGAATATTATGAAAAATATATTTTAATAATTTAAAAACACAAGCGCCTTGAAAGACAACGGACAGCGATATTACAGTTTGAAAAATATAAATAATATATTTTTATTGAAAAACTGTATTTTAAAAGTAGCCACGTTAATAAATAATTTAAACAAATAAATAAATAAATAATTCAAATATATGACTAAAACAGACAAAAGATAAATAATTCATAACAAATAAATTACTTATTTATAAATATTACTCAAATATGATTTTATTTTAAAGTGGCAATGAAAAATAATATAAAATTAGTGGTTGACTTCTTCCTTATTCAATTTAGTCATTAATTCCATTACAGCATCTTTAAAGGTATTGAATGTGGAAGAAGGTTTTAAGTAAACTTGTGACTCAACCACAATTCATAGGTAATAATCGAGGGGTTAGCAGTCAGAGATCAATGGTGGTCATAAAGCTATACTTTTGTTTTCCTTGTTTTATGAGCAGGAGCAAAATCTTGTTGGAAGACATACTTTCTCCTACCGGGTATTTCGTCCATCCACGTCTTTACAGCAGCGTCGAATCTACTTTAAGACCACGTTGGAAAAATTAAGGTATCATTATCTGGAATTCACTGGTTTTCATCATTTTATTTGGGGTCAAATCGTTAATTGTAACATTTACTTATGGCATTTAATATATCTTTGTCTTTTGTGTCGGTATACCTTTGTGCCAACTCGTAAACTTGGGTCTTGCTGTAGTCAAACCATGTAATTATTTCTTTCAGCGCAAGGTGATTCCAAAACTAACATTATTTGATGATATTCTCAACCAATTATTAATTTATTAAATAATTCAAATTTGATTCATTAATTTTAATGGTTAAATTAGCTTAGTTAAACAAAAATTAATTATAGTGACTACTCAAATAATCTTCTTTTAATATAACTTTGAAAATATTTTGGATTTATCTTAATGGACAGCGATATTAGTATGAAAAATATAAATATTTTGAGTTTGAGCTTTACTTTTAAGTATTTTATCATTTTTTATAACTTATGAAATGACTCAACGATATATTTTCATTTCAGAGATTTTCACGAATGTCTTTGAAAATTTGACAAACATACATTCAAGATATCTAATGATTCCAACAAAGAATTCTTTTATTGGCCATTAATCATTTTGATTGTCTGTTTGAAAACCTTAAGCCAATAACCCAGGGATGTCGAACTATTTTTGGCTGCGGGCCGGTTTGGACAAAAAATATTTTACGGGTCGGACAAAATATTAAAATTAAAAAAATGTTAAGAAAAAAATTTAGTTGTTAAAAACATATTTTGAACAAATTACAATACAGTTTAGCAGAATAACTAATGCGAATTATTGAGACTGCTTGCATCGCCTATTATTTTTTTAATATCTGGTTCTATACTTGTTATAGCTATTCTTAACACAGCTTCCAAATGAAAATCATTTGAATGATAATCTTGTTGCACTTTTATTAAGATTCATTAAAGAACAGGTTTGTCCACAAATATATGTTTAACTAATATTATTAAATACCTTTTAGCAAGCTTTTTTCAAATTTCCATAATTTTCATTTTTCAATTGCTTATAAAAATTACAGATTTCCTTTCTCTTCTCGATATCTGTTTTGTAATAATTTATCACATTATGATTAATTATTTCTATTTGTATATCAACTGGAACCTGATTAACTTGGACTGAAATGGATTTCGAATAATGGATAAAGATTTATCAATTTTTGAATCAATGGAATCTCGGCTCAAAATCTGTTATTCATGCAACGATATTTTTATTAAATATTTCAGCCTTTTCTTTAAAAAAATTTGCAAATATGGTATGTAATGTTGGAAAATGATTACATTTACATTCTGCCAAATTTGTTGAAAAAAGTCTAAGCTTCATTTTAAATGCTGTTAATTTCTGTATTAAGTCATGAGCAAATAATTTTTTCCATTCTAAATATGTGTTAAATTCGTTAAGATATGAAAGAATGTCGAAAGAGAATGCTAAATATCCATCTTGGATCCAATAATTTTGGAAAATCATCATTTTCTTTAATCAGTAAAATATTTTTATTTCTTCCTGAAGGTCCCAGACACGTCTTTAAGCTTTACCCATACATAACCAACGTATTTTCTTGTGATATAGGATATCTGAATGACTGGTATTAAGTTGCTCAAGGAGATCGATAAATTTCCAGTAATTTAATCCTTTTGATCGTAAACAATTCACTAATTTCACAACAAAATTTGAAACATGATCGATTTTTAAAATATTTTTGTATACTTCATGGTGATGAATGATGCAATGTATGGGTATAATTTAATGAATTGGATCGATTTCGGATTATCTTTAATCTGCTTGATGTGCCCAGTTTTTATTCCCACCATGAAACATTTTAATTTTTGAATATATTTGAAAAATTTCCTTATTTTTTTATATAAAAAATATATTGGACCGGATAAAATCATTACTCGGGCCATTTCTTGAACATCCCTGCACTAATCACTGTCAAGATCTTTTATTTATTTCAAAATCCAATTTAATTAAAATAATAAGGAATTATATAATATATTAGGTTGTAAAGAAATTAATGGCGGTTTATGAAACCTAATTTTTGCAGTATGAATTAATAAAGGAAAATTTGTTTTATTAATATAAATTTGTTTTCATATTGAAGCGTAAATT
>JBBMKC010196199.1:0-14727 GCA_037834085.1 Bipalium vagum | reverse complement strand
ATTAATTAACATTTTCAAATTGCTAATTTTTTTTATCATGAATTTTTTCTCCCGTATTTTTGTTTCTTTATTATATTTATTTTTTTATTTTGTTTTTTTTTTATTTTTATATTTTTTATTTTTATCTCAATATTTGTTTTTATATTTATACTATTGGTAATATTTAAATTTTTATTTGTATATTTATTTTCGAATTTTGTTTTAAAAATTGCAATTTTTTATTTGAAATATTTTGGAATTCATTAAAACAATTATTTTTAAAAAAATTATTAATGAATTGAAAAAAATATTTTTATTTTAAAACGTTTTTTTTTCATTTTTATCCAATAAAAATGAAAATTATTTGTAAAAATAATTTTCATGAGAGAGATATCATTTGAAAATAATTTGAGAAGAATGTTAATATTGACCGACGAAGATCGAAATTAAAAGATCAATACATTATACAAGATAGTACTATAAATATTTCTTTGTTCAGAAATTTTCTTTTAAAAGCGTGTACTTGAAAAATAAAAAATTGTTGTTCACTACATAAAGATTTTTTTTATTTATTTTATATTATTTTTTATATATTTTATATTCTATTATATTTTATTTAATATATTATTTATTATATAATTTTATTAAATTTTATTCATTTATATTTATTCATTTTTAGAATAACAATAATTTCTTTTGTGTATAGTTTTGTAAAGAATCGCGATTTTGTTTTTATTTATACCGATGCATTAAAACAAAATTTCATGATGCAAATGGATTTTCAACCAATCAACAAAATTGAATTAAATTCAACATTCTCGTGTAAGCACTGTGATAAATGAGACGGACTTCGGTGGAGATTGGAACGGTTTCTTGGCTAAGGGAAAAGGCAAATATTTATCCTTTTTAAATATGTCGAACTCTTTGGACTGCTCTCTGGCGGCTCGGGAGCTCAAAAGACATTTGTTCATTTAGCGATCGTTCTATGCAGATGAGATCAAATATACGACGAGCCTTAATGGAAACGATTCACAAAGTCGTATCAGCCAGCTTATATCATAGAAATTGTTTTGCTAATGGCAATTTGTGTTATTTAACTAAACAAAAAATTTCCCTCGGTTCAAAGCTGAATTAAAACCAGTGGAAATAATCGCATTAATCTTTGTGATTAAATATTTATTTTTTATTTAATTTAAATTTAATCAAAACACCAGCCAATTTTTTGGGCTGCTCTCAATATTCTCTAATCACTTTTCTTAATAAATTATTAAATTTGGGCATTATTAAAACAAATTTACGTTGATTTTTTAATGATAATTTTATGAATATTGATTAAAAAAATGTGAAAAAAAAATAATTTGATGAAGAATTTGAGATTAAAAATAAAACAAATTAAAACAAATGGAAATGATAAATCAGACGATTTCTTCTATGAACCTATTATTATATATGTTTTAAACAAACAATTAAAAATTTAAATAAAATAACATGAAATAAATTTGTTAGATAGTCCAAGAAATATTATCGAGCTCAGAAAGTTTATGAGTCGTGAAAACCTTTTTATTTGGGACTCCAGAAAATAATTAAAGATGTATTTGTCAGCTTTAATTCCTTTGTTAAACCCATTGTTATCAATTCTCTTATCGTATCATGCAGTTCTTTAGATGCACAAGAATAGAGGTTATACTTTGGCTATCCCGGTGTCTCCTTAGACTACATATCACTGACCAGAATATATGATATTAAAAAACCTGTGAGTTGGATGAGAAAAGGTTATATGCAATCGTCCCAATGAAAAGGTTTCTGTAATGAAACCTTTTTTTCATTCTTTCAATATTTAAGTTCCATTATTTCCATTTGATTTGGAGTTCAATTCTGATAATAATACTTGGTCATATTAACTACCAAGCCAGAACATAATAGTCATTGCTGTAACCTATTTCTTCCCCTGGTTTTCGAACTATATAACTTTCTTTTAACTTCTGTGAATTAATTTTCGCCCAATTCTTTCTTCGGGACCAAAATTCTCAGCTGGATTAAGAATTCTCACTCAATAGCTGGAACCTGAAAAATTTCTGATCTAAAACTTTTTTTCTATTTATACAGTGTCTCCGTAAATGGTATCTCTCAAACTTTTCTTTTGACATTTTCTTTCTAAATTACCCCCGTTTTCAACAATTCTTTTTAACGGTAGAAAGCTTTGTGTAAGGTATTCCTTCAAATTCTGTGGTTTTATCTTGAAACTTCGTTTACATGAAGTCTCCATCATCTTTAACCTAAATCTCTGGATCACTTTTTGGTATTTTACCCTTACATATTCAGAACTAATGTTAAAATCTTATAAAAGAAAATTTGAAAACGTTCTTGATATGTTTTGATATACTTTACCGTGGTTTAATTTCATTTTGATTTGATACACTCTTTGTGAAAATTATTTGCCCACTGTGTATTAGAATGAATATTACGTTTTACTTTGCCTTAATCATGTTTCATGATAAATATACAACATTATATGCATAATATATAATGTATAACTAAATAATTGATTTAGTTATGAAATTCGATTTATCAGTCAAATGTCCGTGTATTTTTCAATCAGGTAAATCTCGCAAATGGATTTCCGAATTTTTTAATGCACCAAGGAGAACAGGGGGGTATTGAATTCATCAACTTCAGATTAGAGGAACAATCAATCATAAATTGGGTGCAGGCAGACCAAGGAAAACGTCATCCAGAGCCAATAGATTATAGTAAGACTAGCAAGAAAACATCGTTTTGCCTCTGCCAGATGCCTACAAGTAACGTAACAAACTGTCTATTGGCGTTTACGTGACGGGATAGTTTAGTGGATACTATGCCTAGAAGGGTTAATGCAGTGAATGAAGCTAAAGGCGGGCACACAAGTATTAACTGTTGTTTTATTTTTGTATTTTGTATGTTCCAGAAATTTGACTTTGATTTCAATACATAACGTTATATTTGTTCGATTTGAATTGAAGAATTCTTGACGGCAATATTTACAGATTCATAAGAAACGAACTTTTTCCACACGTCGAAATGTTACATAACCCGCTACGGATGGCAGTCTGCAGGTGCATTTTCCGAAATGTAAACAGATTGACATAAAATCAGTAATCTTCTTGTCTGCCCTTTTCTGTGGAATACTGTGTATACCAATTTTGTTTGCCAAAGCTGGCCATTTTTTGTCAATTTCACCTTTCAATGTCTTCAGCTGAGCACAAAACGCACCCGTGGTTATTGTTTTACCGAGTTGCGACAAATCAAAATGTGATGTCCTTTAGGTAAGGAAGATGTGACCGCTAGCCGTCGATTTTTATAGATTTGGATGAATTCAAAGGCAACCTATCTTACCAATTCTCCATTGAAAGTACTCGGTGGATCATGTTCAACTTTCACTTTTAAAACTAAAATGAGCTCAGTAAAACTCGTCTTGGAAAGTTTTCCAGAACAATCGCTTTATTACACATTCGAATCAGATATTTGGTTCAAATGCTTTATTGATTTACTGGCCTGCTATCGATCCATTACGGTCTTCTTTGAAATGGAAAACAGAACCTGGTGGTCTCGTTAGTAATATATTTCGAAAAGTACTTAAACAGATTTCCTTTTTATATCTCAAAGTGATATCAAATGAATAATAATATTATTTTGTAAATTCTTGTTTCACATATCTGTGCCAAGTTGTGAAATATTAACGTACCGTTTTTCTTTGAAAAATTAAAATTATTATTATTATTTTATATTTTATATTTTAATTTTTCTGCCATTAAAAGGAAAAAATCTGCCAAAAAATTCCCTAAGAAATATTTCAAACTTAAAATGAGAAGATCAATAAAGGTAGATTAAGGAAATAATAATCCGATATGAAAGGGAAAAGAAAATATGACAGCCTATTTATTTTCCATGTCACAGAAAGGACTGCCTTATTCGTTGAACTACTAAAGATTATTACAATTTAGAGGACGATTTATTATTTTTCAAATAACAATTATAAACAAATCAGATTAAAAGCATTGGTCATTAAAATCTATAGCACCTATTTCAATATCTTTTATATGTTTAAACTCAAAGGGAAGAACGAAAAGTTCACATTTAATAACAATAATAATAAATAATAATAATGATAATAATTAATAATTAACATAATAATTGAGTTGTCAAATAAATTTATTTGTTCTCTTAAGACAATAAACTTTTTTAAAAAATTTAATCAGTTATATATTGTTCATTTTTATCAATCATCCCCGCCTACGAAAATGAAGGAGTCAGATATATAACAGATTTCTGTTAAGTATTTCCATTGGTGAAATTCCCGGACAACAAATGAAAAATGTTGTTTAGAGACTCAGGTGTAATAAATAATGAAATTCAGATACAGTATTCTACAAGACTCAATAATTGATTTCTTAATTGATTATTGATGTGTAAACGTCGACATGAAGGGTAGCATCTAACTGACTTTGACGCTTTAACGTATTTCCAGACTCAATTTAGTTAATAAAGAACGAAATCTGTCTATTGATAAGGGACCCAAATTCCGCCTTTGTCATTCTTATCAATTGCCCATAAATGAAAATATGTTGCCACTGCATGAATTTCTTATGTCACTTTCGTGGTCTTTTTCCCTTTACAGAATTGATAAAGAATACAATTCTTGAAATGTTATCTTGTCTGTTTATCATTCATCATTTAGACATCCATAGCTTAGTTGCCCTTAAATCTTCTCATAATTAAATAAACAATGTGAACAATTAAAACAACTCGAATTGATTTTAATACATGTTCATAGATTTTCATGTTCATATACTCTAATTAAAAACGACGAAACTCTTGTCAAATGAGGTTATTATATTTAGTTGGTGAGAAACTAATTGGTTTTTATGTATTCAAACTTGACAATAGAATCTTTCATTACAGATTTGTTTGAACCCATTAAATTATGGTGCTTCATTTGAAAGAGCGGAATTTATTTTACTTAAAACCTACGCTCCATAGGTTTTACATTACTATTGTGACTAATTTCTAATTTATATTATTTGTAGAGTCATTTTACAAAAATGATAATTTTGAGCCATTGCGCGTAAAATCAATGAAGTATTCTGTATGGATACAACAGTGCACAAAATGCAAAACCGGTTGACAACATTTAAGAGTGAAAATAAAAGCCTCGAAAGTGATTAAGGTATTGGACGTCCATCGGCATTTGACAATGAAGAATTAAAAAATATATCTAGGCATATCCAGATAAAACAGCTTGGAAGCTTGCCAAAATATTAGGAGTCAGTGACCCAATAATTCTATATCTCAACCAAATTGGGAAAACATCGAAGCACAGTAAGTTGGTGCCTCATGAATTGAATGATTTTCACAGAAAATTCTCGCTATGAAATAGGCTCCGTGCTTTTATTGCTTAACAACAGCGACCCATTTCTTTATTGTATTTTAATTTCGATGAAAAATGGATTGACGATGACAATTGTCGGAGGTCATCACAATGATTGGACATTGGATGAAACTCAACATCAGTTCCCAAAGTCCAGCTTGCATCAAAACAGAACCTTCGTGTCGGTTTTGAAGTCCTTGGTCTGTAATATTTACTACAGAATCTTAGATCAAGGAGAAACTATTCCATCGGAAAGATATTGTCAAGAATTCGGCGACATGCTCGGAAAATTGCATTCTTTGTACCCCGCATTAATCTATATTTTTGAATTTCTGTAAGCGTATCTTTTGCACTATGAAGTTCTACAATATGTTAATGAATTTTAATCTGAGTGCTCTTTAAGTCTTGTATTTTGTTGAAATTACCCTCTACATTTTCTAGAGGTTTACAATGTCTTTCATTGTCAATTGAACAATTTCTTTCAATTATATCCACGAAAATGAGCCCAATTGGATCCCCCGAAAGACTTGCTTTTGGAAGAGAAGTTATAGTTTTACACTGACTGGTGATAGTTTACAAGGAGACGGATTATAATAATAAAAAAGAGTTTCATCACACATTATGACTCTTTTGAAAACATCATTTCGTGCTTCAGAGAAAGATTCAAAAGGCCTTGGAAAAATTGTTTTCCACTTAGCATTTTCTCCTGTTATAAGTGCTGATATACAACTTAAGCACATTTTCCGCATCCTAGATCTGAAAGACGTTTAAGCTCCTTTCCCTCAGAAATTGTCAATCTTTCCATTCATGGATACGTAGTTATTGTGTAATATTTTTTGATTCTTTCCACCACAAGAACCAAATGTTTCTCTCTTGATACCGAAGATGGTCAAGTCGGCCTCTGTCACTCGTATGATAGTCACCAGTCCGGAAGAGATGAACTCTACCAGACTTTTTAGTATAAAAATGGTATGAATGATATGAAGGGGCTCAAACGTCAAGGGGCTCAAAAAACTCGGCCTACTGAGTATGAAAAAGTATTTAATTTATCAATCAAATATTAATTTCATAAAACATTATATTTTATTGCTATTGGTTATTGCGCGTTACTTATTAAACCAACCTTTCATTTTGTTATAATGTATCAAATAAATTTACTATTTTTCTCTTTACCAGTAATCGCTATAGTAAAACATTTAACATTTCGAGCAAAATCATTTTGGTTCACCATGAATTGAAAGAGTATCGTGACATTAAAGCCAAAGGATGGTTAACCCGGTGGGTAGGGATGAATTTTGAAAAAGACTGTTGAAGCTACTGAAGATCTTTGCGATAAGTATGAAAGCATGTAAGGTTGAGAGCAACGATAAATGTGTACCATTCAAATTAAATGAAAAACAAAAACACCAATGGTTTTCTGTTTTGCTAAAGTGTTAAGATTTTTCGTTTAATTGTCTTTAGGGTCTTAACATGAATATCATCGTTCTTGATGAAGTTCTTCAGAGGATCAAGGATGTGGGTAATTATCACTCTCTTCTTTCAACAACAAACAATTATTATCTTTAGAGTTACAGATTTCTTTGATTCTTTAAATCAAATGAAACCTTACTTTATATTTCTATGAGGATGTTGAAATATAGATGATAACTTAAGAGGATTAGAAGAATAAATTTGTGATTTGAGAAAGAAGAGAATTATGTTGAGAAAGTTTTTGTTTCGGATTCAAGACTTGATGCCGAGAACTACAGGCAAACCCCGATTATTTCTTCATCCTTCGTTATAGGAATTGACACTTTTAGCTTATAATAGATTGACATTATGCTTCCGTCAACTGTTGTAGGCAAAGAATCATATCAAATGTAACCAACGAAAATAATTTGGCACTGGTATTATATTGAAATTAATAATGGACTTCTATTCAACGAAGTTGATAACTGTTGAAACTGAAATTCACTGTGAAGGTTTTAATTTATACCGATATACAACTTTATTATAAGATACACTTCATAGACCTGGACATCGTTAGAACAGACAGATTGATTTTTGGCAACGTTTTTTCTGTGGTTCATACTCTTAATTAATCTATTAAACCATTGTCGTCTCTTTTTTTGTTGACGTAAACAATCCATTTTTCAACTCCAGTTATCATTCGAAGAAGAAATGGAACAATTTGTAATTGAGGGTTGTTGTGCAGCACAAGTGGTAGTTTTTTGAATTCGATTATCATTTGTCAATTTGTATGAGACCCAAGCAATCATTTTGGTGATCCACAAAATGCTTTTGAAATGATTCCTAATGGTTTTCTGATTGCTACCATATATCTCGGCCAAATCAATGTGCCTTAACAGGAATTTGATTCGATGTCTACTCGCAACATGTCTGCTTTCGATCTTGGTTGATGCTCAAAATCAAAATTACTTTTTGCAAACTTTTTAAATCAATTCTTATATTGACGGGCACTGATATCATCTCAATGTATTGTGAAAATGTTCTACGTTGCAACCGTTTTGCGGAAATCGCTCTTAAACTTTAAGGACATCCAGTACCAAATGCTTTTTTGTGAACTTCATAATTTATAGTTATTAGAATAATTTTAATAAATATTTAAAGATCAATACTTTTATAAATCCATAAATAAGTTAAAATCATTGAAAATTACTTATATTAATTAGACAAATTTACAAATATGATATTAAATACGCAATAACTTATTCCTTAACATAATTTATAAATTAAATTCTCTCGACTTAACTAAAAATCTCTATAGCAGCACAATAAATAAGCAAACCTTACTAAATGGAAGAAAAATATAAATAGATAAATATTCCCAGCTTAAACAGACAAGAGTATCAATGTTTAAAAATATGAGATCATTTCCAATTATTATTATTATTATTATTATTATTATTATTATTATTATTATTATTATTACTATTATTATTATTATTATTATTATTATTATTATTATTATTATTATTATCATTATTATTATTATATTTATATTTATTATTATTATTTCAAAAATCGTCTTCGTTTCTGAAAGGAAAGCTTGGCCTCAGCTCCATTCTTCAAAGAACTTTAAGAACTATTCCAAAAATTATGTCTAGCTCCAAATTTCCTTTATCAATTTTCCAAAACTACAAATGACAATCAAACAATTCTCCATTATTAAAATTAGTTTTCTTTGAAAGTACGCAACGTAATTGATTTTTTCTGCAAGATAAACAGGCAGAAAAATTGATCTTCTTCAAAAAAACAATTAAAATTCTCTGAGAAATTTTCTTTTTTCTTTATTTTCAACTTTATTTTCCAGAATTGTTTTTTTTACTTTTACAGAAGCACTTTTAAGAGCAATAATAAAAAACGTTTTATCTTTACAATGATTCCGCGATATTATTACCATTCATCAAATAATTATTTATTTTATTTTTCATATTTCTAGGTTTCATTCATCTGATTTTTGTTTATCATCTGAGCTTGTTTACTTTTAATCAAAACTCAAAGGTCACAACAATTTGCAGAAGAACGTACAATAAATACAAAAATTTTAAAAACCGGAAGCCAAATGTTTAATTATTAATAATTAATAATTAATTGTGAATAAATTGATTTTCATTTTCACATGATCACGATATCACGAGATAGAAAAAAATAAAAATAATTTTTAAAAATATTATTATATTATATTTTCCAGTTAGCGCAATCATTTTTCAAAAATATTATTTATTTAAAAAATTTTTTTTAAAAAAAAAAGAAAAATAAAAATATATTTTTAAAACATATTTAATCCAGAAAAAATTTATCCCAGAAATTATTTTTCTTTTAATTTTTAATCATTTATTAGATAATTAAAATCTAATTAAAATTGTTCACTGAAGATATTAATTTTCAATGACAGTTAAATTTTTTTATTTTTCTTAAATCAAAAATTGATTATTTTTATCAAATCGGAAAGATTTTTTATATAAAAAATAAAGAAATCCAATAATAATTGCTTTTTTTCGCATTTTTTTTATTTGAATACATTTCTCAAGTTCATTTAAAACAACAGAAATAAAAATAAATATTAACAATAAAATATTAATTAAAACAAAAAAAATAATTTTAATTTTCACTCACTTTTTATTGAAATCGATTCCGCAACGTTGAACAGGAAAATCAGAAAAGCAGTTTCCAAAATCATTTTTCTCATTTTTCTTCACAAGGCGAAATTAAAACAAAAAAAATTAATCTAATAATAATAATGATAATAATATAAACAGAAATGACAGTAGATCGATTCTTGTTATTGAACAAAGTCTTTCGATAACGAACTAAATCCACTGACATTTCTCTCAAATGAAAACAATGCAACCGAAAAAACAAAAGTGTAAATATTTCAATTGAAAAATGGTGCAGTTACTTTTGTTCGTGTCTGCTGTTGATCTGGATCTATCAACCAAACAACAGTTCTGTTTCTTGAGTTTCAGTGATTAATGAACAAATAAACAATAAAAAAAAGCACCAAGAGAAAAAAAACCACGGAAAAAAAAATCGATTGGCATTTAATCACTGGAACTTACTTGTCCCAAACGGAGAAAATGGCTCAACAAATTCACCAACCGGTTTCGATTGTTTGGTTTCTGTCTTTTGTTCTCTTGAACGATCAGCGGAAAACAAGGAGCAAAAAAATTTTTTGTTTTAATGCCGTTTTGACATTCAGTTGTAAAATGTGTTAAAATTATAATCTTTTGCGTACAATGTCCAATCAAAATTGCAAAGTCGATGTAGAAATTTTATTCGTGAATCTTTGCCCACCGACGATGGACAATGAAAAAAAACCTTCGTTTTTCATTTGGCGAATAAGTTTAAGTGTCACTGTCTACGGAGCCGATTTGGAATTTCAGAACCGTTTCTATAAAATCCAGCCCTGTCAGCAGGTGTGTTTGTTTTGTGTGTGTGTGTGTGATAGTTAAAGTGATAGCAATGCGAATTGTGTTCAACGGAACATGTGTATGTGCTGGAATGATCGCTGTTTGTGTGTGTGCGTACCAATGGTAGCATTGTAAATTTGTGTTTATCGGGCTACTTGTGCATGTGCTGCCGACTGTTTGGGTGCGTGTATGTCTGTGTTTGCGTGCATCCTGTGTGTTTTTGGTAATATATTTTTAATTTATTCTGTCTCGTTATAGACATTTAGAACGTGTGACAGGCTAACATAAATTATATCAATCAATTTCCCATTTTTATATCACATTATTCCCTGAACACAGCAGTTATTATGTTAATTTGCCATTTTGTGGGCCGGCAATTGGGCGGGAAATGGAAATTATCAGCTGTCGGTATAATTATAGTCAAGTTGAAAGAGATTGATTGGAGTTTTTAATCAATTTTTGATGTTGCGGAAATCGAAATCTCTAAGAATCTGACATTCGAGAGAATCAGTTTGCAAATTGGAAATAATAATACAGTGCGGCCCTTTATTTAAATGTTAAACGACAAATGCAATGAGTAATTTAATAATAAAAATAATTATTATTATTATTATAACTGATTATTTTTAGTAACATATCATTTAAGGTTTACTGTTTCAGTTAATCACATGTAATAATGTTAGGTTCATTATTGCTCTGAATTTGGAAAATATTCCAATTTTTAAAATTGCTTTCGAAAAGATTCTTTATGAAATAATTTTCATAAATAATAAATTTCAGAATTTTTTTCAAATTAGTTAAATATTTTTAATTATTTTTCTTTATTTAAACAAAATCAAGCATGTTTAAAAGTGTAATGGTATGTGGTTCGTCGTGTTATTTCTTTAAGTTTTTAACTTCATTTTCAAAAATCGTAATAACAAAATGTGTTGATAGGATTCAGATCAATGACGACTGAAATATTGCAATTTTGTTAATGTACGATATAAATTTAATACATAGTAATTTTCAACCCTAAATTCTATCCTAATTTTATCGTAAGTTATTTCATCTTAAAAATATGAATATTTAAAATAATATCAAAGTTATAAAATTGATTGACAAATTTTTAAAATGAAATGTCAATATTTGAAAATTGAAATAAACAAATTAAAAAATGATGTAAATAAATATAATTATCTATTTCTTATATTATTTTTAATTTAAATTATTAAAATATTTCTTATTTTTCAATTAATTTTCTAAGAGAATTTTTAAGAAATTTTATAAAATACCGAGGCATTATTTTCTTCAGAACATACTATATTTTAGTGAATATTATTGTTAATTTTCCCTAAAAGTGACTTAATTCAAACGTTAACAAATCGATAAAAAACGTAAGTGTTACTTAACATGAACTACTTGACTTATCAGAAGGATTTATGGTCTGTAATTCGGAACAAGTATAAATCAAATGAAACCAATTAAGACTCCAATACAAATATTTTTATTTGTAAAAATATGAATTTACAAAGTGATTTTAAAGGAGAATCTTTAAATCCTTACACAGTTATCCTGTAACTTATGGTAAGGTCCTAAGAAGATTTGCCAACCCTAACTGTTGTGCAAGCCCTAAACAACAAAAGAAATAATAGAAAATGCAAATTAAAAAGGGTAGATAATCCTATTAAATAGTGATTATCGGAAAAGAATTTTAGTTAATTTGGAATTTAGATGATCTGTGTAAATTATAATAATTTACCAGATAAATAGATATTTAATTAATGATAATAATTATAATAAATAAATAATTAGAAATAATTCAATAAAATTTAATATTTTCAAAAAGGACATATACTTTGCTTCTAGAAGAAATCTGTTCTCACGCTTTCCTGCAAAAGTGATCCGAATTAACTTGAATATTTGAATATAACTTTGAAATTGAAATCGCAGTATTTGTGTTTCTGATCAGTAATTTGTGTCCTTTTATACTTGACCGTATCACATTCTCGTTGTCTGACTAGACGTTGGTCGTCTGCGCTTTCGAATTCTAATATCCTATTTCAAAATTTTGTATATTATTTCTTTGTTGGTCTTGTTGTCCTCTTGTCGTCGTCTTACTGTTGTCCGAGGAATGTAATCAAATACTTCGTGGATTATTTTTGCTATTGTTTTTTTGTGTTTTATGATTCCAATTTCAACTGTCTTTTTATATGTTTTTTTTCAGGTAAGTTTTATTTTTGTATTTTAATTGTTTCCTTTTTCAATTTTACTTTAAAGTATTTCTATATTTAAATTAATATTATTGTTTTTTGCTAGGTTTCTATTTTTAGAAACCTTGTAATTTCTATTTTTAATTTTTATGTATTTTCTTTGTTTTAATATTTATTTTAATAATAATAATAATAATAATAATAATAATGATAATGATAATACTACTACTAATAATAATTATTCGTTAGGGCTCAAATTTATTTACTTTATTTAAATATTCTCATTTTTAAAATTTACAACAATAAAAAAATTTTTAAATATTTTTATTAAAATCACAAATTGAATGGTTTAATAATCAATAAGTCGATAAATGAGTTAATTTCTCTTGTCTCCACAATAATAATAATAAAAACTTATTTAAAAAAATATTTTTTTTCCAAAAGCCATATATTAAAATCTCGCCGTGGGGATTTTGATATATTAGGCTAATGGATTTTTTTGACAGTTGTGTGGACTGTAGGTTTCCATTCGACTCCATCTCGGCGTGGAGATAGAGTTCGATTAATGGCTATTAGGGCAAATTTCCGTAACTGAGCCTAGGAATTGGTGATCGTAGACCAATCTCTACTATTATAAAGGAGACGGATATTCCCACAAATAACCTCCAAAAATTTAAAGACAACAAGAAATTGTTTGTCAGAAGTATTCAAGAGGATTATTCAGAGAAATTTACGAAGATTATTCGACAGAGGTATTCAAAAGGATTATAAATTAGGAAAATTATGACAGATACACAAAAAGATTTATCAAGGGGACCCAGCGAGTTTGGGAATTTCTAGGCGACCTGAAAAGTGCCTATTAGACGATCCGGGTGAGGCTATTTCTCTACTGTTTTTTGTGTTTTTCTTCTTTTTCTTAATAATTTATTGCTGATATATAATTTTAAAATTTGATTCGATTGCATATTTTATTATTATTCATTGATATTTTGCAAACAGTGGAAAATTTTGACGTTGCACTTATTAGACTTTTGACTGATACTGATTCCGTGAGTGATTGAGATTTCTGTGCAGTTTTGCGTATCAAGTTTTATTGTAATTGTTTTTGTTATTCAATCAGGGTGCGGATAAAGTATTATTATGAGAGTTTTGATTCAAATCGAGTTGAACTTTGTGCAGTGACAATAGAATTACGAACGGAACACATTAAAGTGAGGAGTTTTTGATATACGAGTGCAAGTTACTTTGATAGGGTATAACAGAAGTAAAATATCTTTTATTTACATTTCAAATAACCTAACACTTTTTAAGAAACAGTCAACCTTAGGAACAATTAAGATACTCGAAATTAGTACCTATTATTCATACCTTTATTTTTAATTACCGCTTGAATCCTTCTTGGTATACTCTCTAGTAGGCACCAGAAATCCTCAGATCCGGACACCTTATGAGAAATCTGATGCCATCTTCTTTGATTGCTTCCCAAACCATCAAACTGTACTCTCCAAATTTAACAGTATTCGTGGTATATTTTAAATTATACCTGGATTCTTGTGGTGAACGGACGTATTCTCTTCTTCTACAGAACAGTTATATCAGGCTTTCATCAGTAAAAATCACCTCATTCCAAAAAGAAGAAAGCAGTTTGCTATTATTTCTGCACTACTTTAAGAGACTAATTTAAGCCGCTCATTTAAATATGATTTTCTCCTGCAATTTGTCCGAACAAGCTATACTTTCTCAGAATGCCCCTCACAGTATTAACAGAAGAAGTTTGACTTGATTTCCAATTGATAAAAAGATCATGTGTTGTTTTCTGGGGATTTTACTTTGACATCCGAACAAGTGATCTTTCTTATTTTTTGTATTTTTCGGCTTACGAATACTTTTACATAAGTTTTCCAATGCTCCATGTTGTTACAGCTTCCGTATAAGATGTTGAAAAGCATTTCTTGAAATATTGAGTTCATTTGAAACTTTCTCTTGAAACAAACTCTCTTTCATTTTTTAATGACTAATTTTCTTATATCTATTGATATCTTAGTCGTATTTAACACAAGAATTTATAAAATTAAAAAAATTACTTAACCATTAGTAAAATGTTGTAGATATAGATTTTACTTAGAAAATTAATTTAATCCTTAATATATATACAGTGAAATCTGCTTAAATTGAACACCATAATGTCCTTGCTGAAAAGTTCAAATTAGAGAGGTGTTCAGATAATCAAGGTGTTCAA
>JBBMKC010196188.1:0-14728 GCA_037834085.1 Bipalium vagum | reverse complement strand
TATCATGTGGATGATTTCATAATTAAAATGTTGGTATGATAATGTATTTGATACAAATTTAATATTCACTTACGATCATCTAAAGAATTCGGGTGCAAATGAAATTCTATTCCTTGGTACTCAACCAAAAGTTTTTCTTTTGAAACATATGTCAATTTGACAGTTGCCCCTGGAAGATCTCTCATCCTGATGTCCGAATACCCTCCACTATCCCATTGTAGTTTTTCGAAATATTCTCTATCCGAAATAACTTTAAATAACTGTCCAATTTCATGTTCTTAATAAAAAACATTTAAGATTTACTGTTCTTCAAATATCAATATAACAATATGTAAGGCAATAATAATACAGGGTTTCAATTAAGGAGCTTTACAACTTTTTATGAGTTAATAACAAGTGAACTAAGGCTAAATTTAGAAATACAATTATAATTCTAATTTAGTAATAATAATTATTTATTTATTAATTCAGAAATTTTTTAAAAGAATAAAGCTTTTACAATAAGTAAAAAACCTTAAATACACCCTCTAAAATTCTAGAACCTGTAACATTTTTATTATAAACTTTATACAAGCCGTTTCCATATTGAATTAATATCTTCCAGATATATTTTTGATACTTAACTTATTTTATTGAGAGAAATACATTTTTCATCAATATTTTGACAAAGATTCCGCCCCCAGCAAATAAGCAGCTCAGTCGAAGAATCGGTTTTCCTACTGATTATATCAGAACTGTTATAAAAGTCAATTATAATCATTGTAACTAATCTTTCACAGTCTGATTGAAAATCTGATGAAAAGGAAATTCGTTCTCAAAATATATTTGAATTTTACATTTTTATTCTAAATATTATTTTTCTTTGTTATTTTATGGAGAAAGTTCTGTTAGATAAAAAATTAAATAAATATTTCGATTTTTATCCAAATTTATGAAAACATTTATAGTTTTAAAGAAAACAATTTTCTTTTTTACATTCATTAAATTATAAAATATCAATAGAAAACTTCCAATGACTTTGATCTGGTAGAAAATCAATATTTAGAAAATTATTAATTTATATTCATCCACAAGAAAAGCAATATAGCATTATAAAACGAGATTTCAGCAAAACAATTGTATTAGTCATCAATTAAAGAATAATTATTTGAGTAAATAATTAGTATGGTCTTCTTTTTAGTCAATAAATTCCTGTAGTCTTCTTCCTATAATTAGAATAATTTTTAAAGTCTTTTTTGGTGTTAGTTCCCAGTGGTCTGATAATTTTTTAGTTATTTGTTCTTTTGTAGTTACTGTGTGATTACAATTTTGTTTAATAAGTCTGTGGATATTAATCAATATTTATCACTTTATTCTCTTACAGATAAATTATATTTTTTATCATGGTTATAAAAAGGAGTTCAGTTTTTCATTCAACAACTTTTCTAAAAGTAAGATTTGGCTTAGATCAAGCCTTCATCCTTTCGGAAAGTATTCAATTTTGTCTATCACCTAATTAATTTAATGGAACTATTTATACTAAAAAAATAGAATCGATATTGAACTATTATTCTTTTGTAACGTATGTACATATACTTAGTAATCTTAATAAAAAAAAATAAAATAAAATTTTAAATAAAAAGGAGATAAAACAAGAAATTAACATAATATTACAATTGAATATAAACCGAAATACCTGTCCTTCTTTTTGACATAGTTATTCCTCCGCAAACCGAATTGAAATAATGGTCATAATTTCTATTTTTACGGTTTTATTTATAAATATAACTAAAAGATGTTTATATTAAATAATATTTATAGATATTTTGGTATTGAATAAACTTGTTTCTTCAGAAATAGAAAAAGCAACGAACTGTGTTCGATTGTTAAATTTGTGTAAGGAAATTGTTAAAATAATTATAATTATCTGAATTATTTATTTTTGAAAAATATAGATAATATTATCACCATGGTTATATAAGCCATATTAAATATTTTAAATATAATGAATAAGTTCTTTATCTAAGTCTTTTTGAAAAATAAGTCGAATTTTTTCTTGAATAATCAATCTTTTACATAACAGATTTCCTATTTACATTTTTTCCATTTTAATTAATGCTCAATATTAAATACTATTGTTCTATAACGTACTTGTATACTTTTTATTAACTATTAGGTTGATGCATAAGATATTTCCTTTTTTTATTGTATTTTTAAAGACTGCTTATGAAATAGATGAAATTTCTCATAAAATAAATAACATATTTACAAGATAATTTATAATATTATTTGTTTTTATAATATTATTGATTACAGAATTTGAATTTTAGCACACCATATTTAAATTTTGCTGAAGAAATGGATAATGGCGGGTGAGGATTATAATTCACTTAGAGTTCTTACTTGGAAATAATGCCGTGACAACAAACATGAATCTTCAAAAAGTGTATGGAGATTATGCAATTTCTATTAGAACGATTCAACATTGGTTTGCAAAATTCACATCTGGCAATCCAAGCTTTGAAAATGAACCAAGAGGTACCTGAGACACTTCTTGACAGGAAAATTTAAAGAATTTATTTGATCAAGAGCCTTGCCAAACCACACGAAAAAATTGAAGAACACTGCACGTTCACCACATAATAGCTTTGTACCATCTTCACCCGACTGTTAAAATCCAAGTTGCAAAAAAAAGAAACCTCATAAGCTGATAAAAAATGATGAATCGATTGAAATCATGATTAGGGCAACTAATAATAAAGAAAATAGTATATCTTTTTTTTATAAAGTAGAAATCTATAATGAAAAGTGGATCTGCTACGGCAATCGAAAAAGATCGTACCAATGGCTTGACAAAACTCAATTCCCAAATTCTGATCCAAATCCAATTTTCTATAAAAAGAAGCTGTTGGTGTCTGTTTGGTGGGTGTTCGGGGTATTATTGATCATTTCAGCTTACCAACTGGTGAAACAAATGAATTCTGATACTAACTACGATTACTTGAACAAAACCCATGAAAAGCTTAAGAATCAGTGACCTGCATTACATAACCGACAGGACCTATTCTGTTGGAGGATAACACGAAACCTCATTTCTTAGTTAAAACTATTCTGAAATTTTCAACTATGAATTACGAACTTCTTCGTCATCCACCATGTTACCCGACTTAGCCCTTACTGATTTCCAACTATTCAAGCATCTATTTTGATTTCTACAGAGACAATTCTTTACTAATCAGAAAGATCTAAAAAAATGCGATCCGACAATTTTTTTATTCCAAAAGCCAATATTTCTTTAAGTGTGGAATATACACACTGACAAGGGACCTGTCGATATTTGTTTATATTGATGACGCTTATTTTGATAAGTATAAAGCCTTGTTCTCACTTTTATTTTTGACTGATAAAAAATATATAAAAAACTACATTCCATATGTACCATAATTTATTTTAGTTTAATTACATTTTTATAAAATATTAATTTTTAAGATTTTCACTAATTTATTTCTTAAAAATATTTTTACAAATTAAATTATAATTGTTAAAATTTAAACTAGCTTTCTAAATTGACCTTCAAAAATTAAAATGTTTAAAATTACTATTTCTTAACCCTTGTAATTATAATATATGTTGTATTTTTAAATATAGATTGTGGTGACTCACCAAATTTTCTGATTAAACTATATCATTAATATACTACACCGAATAATCCTAAAATTTACACTTTCAGTTATGTGCTAATTTTCAGAGTGCTAAAGTTTTTATTTATAATTAATAAGATTAATTTTAATTAATTAATTAAGATTATAATTTTTTTCGATATACCTCGTCGACACTGTATACAAAGTAGAACAAGTTTAATTAAACGTTTTTTGAAATTTATAAATATTTTTTTCATTTTTCTCAATAGATATTTTGTATTTCTTATCAAAGATCAAATTTAACTTTGACTTTTTAAATATATTATGAAAATCTTTGAAAATAATATATTATTTATTAAATAAAATAAAATTATAAAGTATAAAGAAAATTTATAAATATATTTGAAGTCATTGAATATATTTAATTTAAGGAGCAAAGTTCATAAATCAATATAGATACTTCATTTTTAATAATGAAATCTTTATCGAGAATATTCAGTCGATTAAAACAAGACCAAATTCACGAGGAATATAAGGATATAAAGGTTGTGTAAGATATTTTATTTGTTTTTATTAATGATATTATGATCAATCATGATACTAAATTGCTTATAATACTTATTTTATTAATTAATTCAAATCAATAAAAATGAATTATCAATCTCAAATAAATCATTGTTTATTGAAGACAAATATTGTGAAAAAATCAACTTCAAAAACGATCACAGATTTTAAGATAATAGTAATTTTCAAATCACCATTTTAAGTATTATTTAAATATAATTAATATAATAATATAATATTAAATTTTTAATTTTTGAAAATTTAAAATTGTTATTTATTAATTTTAGAGAACAGTATTTCATAATCATGTACATTTCTGAAATTATCTTATTCCTATTACTTATTATTAATATTTAATAAGTTTAATTTTCTAATTTAATTAAAAGTTAATTAAAAAGCAAAATGAAATATACTTGTCAATCATTGTAATATAAACTATTTTAAAAATTCATTTTTAATAAAATAAATATAAAATAAATATTTTTATCTGATTTATTAAAATATTAAATTCCATTCAGAATCCTCTGATGTTTATACAAAGGTTAGATAAATGAAGTACCAGTAGACTAAATGGGATAAATAAAATATTATGACCCACTTAAACAACTGATAAACGAGAATTCCAACAGCAGTTTTAGGTCTATTATAAATTCCGATAAACTATTTTATTAAGAATAATAATTATTATTAATACTATTCATTCAATAATTTTTACAAATGTAAAATATTTCGTAAATTTCGTTGGATTGTGATTGAGAGAACCAAGCATCTTATAATACCGAAAAACTCATTTTGTTGTATATTCTGTATATTCTGTATACTCATATATTTTAATTTTTTGTTTGTTTAAATTATAGTTTTTTTTAATTGCTTTATATTTAGTGTCTAAGATATATGCCTGATCACTATTTCGTTCCTGGAAAAAAGGTTAAAGTTATAAACAACCAGAAATATGTTGAGTATATCCAACAAAATAATGGTGGATGGGTCAATGACATGGTTCATGTGAGGTTTAAAATTTATTTTTATTTTTGAGATCAAAGAAGAAAATATTTTTCGGAAATTTCAGAAAAAACCGTGGGTAGAAATTTATAATCGCTCGATGAATTTAAATTTATCTTGCGACTTATTTTTCGAAAATAAATGACAGTTGGAATTAAGAAAATAAAAGGGAAAAATTATTTTATTTTTTATAAAAATGTTGCCCTGAGGAAATACCACATTTATATGACAGTCTTAATTCCTAAAATGACAATTCAATTAAGATTTCTTATTTAAAATATATTAAAGAAACTAAAATATAATTTATTTTCTAAATTTAGCATTAATTATTGAACAATATTATAAAAATAATATTTTATAATAATTTAGAATATAAAAATAAATATAAAAAATATACACCGAATCTAAATTCTATTAATAATATTATTAATAAAATTATAATAATAATAATAATAATAATAATAATATGTATATTTATACTATTCATGAATCTGAAAATATTATTATTTATTTTATTAATCAATATATTATAGATACTTCGTTAATCAAATAAACTTTATTATTGAGAAGTACAATCAACCAATTTAATAATATAACATTTTAAAGGCATGTATTATGGTTTTGTTTAAATCGTTTGAAATACACATCTTTTTAATTCTAAGGAATATGGAAGAAAATGAATTTCGTGTAGTGATTTAAACTACTTTTTTCATAAAGAAAACGTCCGAAGACACTTACAGTGAATCTCCTTCATCAGATTTTATGGTGAAATATTGGTTCGCTGAATTCAAAGGTGATTGATCAAGCACAATTGACTATCCACAAAGATCAAGTTGTCCGAAAGAGGTGACTATACCATAAATGATCGATAAAATCCAATATATTGTTTTGGAAGATTATCGAATGAAAATCCATGAGATAATTAATATTGGAAACAACTCATCATCTTTTAAGTACGGACAACAGCTTTGGGAATAACATGAAATGTCCTGGATCTAAATCCGGTGAATATGGTGGATGGTTGATTAACATAATTTCTTTTTCAGCCAGAAACTCTTTACAATTATTGAGTATTGAGAAGGTGTGCTATCATGCAGTAAACTCCAACTTCCTTTAGTACTGTACTGAGGTATAATTCTACAAATTAATTTCAAAAGCCTAGACATCGGTGTTTGCAATATTACGAGACCAATTGGTCATAACTATTTTCAATAAAATTTCGAAAATATAACTGAATTAAAAGAAATATTTCAGATAATTATTTTAAAAAAATTATAATTTTCTGACACAATTTCTGGATGAAGTAAAACTTGATTAAAGAATATTTGTCGACAGAAGTAGCATCAAACCTAAAAAAATGTAATACATCTGTGGATTCGATACAGTATTAATCAATTTTCGAAAGATATGTAACAAATATAATAATAGATTAACTTAAAATATTTATTTTAGAAATTATAACTAGATTATTTGGATATAAATTCTGCAAATTATTTATTATTATTATTATTATTATTATTATTATTATTATTATTATTATTATTATTATTATTATTAATAAAACGTAATAATTGTTTTTAAAGTATTTTTATGAAATTTTTAAAATAATTTATTATTAAGTGCCTAGGCCAAATTTGTACAGTTTGTGAAGTTGAATATGAAAAATCAATTCTGATCAAAACACCTTTAAATAAATTTTGGCGTTTTCACAGAGCCGCATTTGAACTAAATCTGGAAGAAAGTAAAAGTAAATATTTATATAATAATAAATTTCATAGAATTTCAAAAATTATGAAACTTTTAAAAATATTAAATTTTATTATTAATTAAATATTGTTTTAAAATAATACAAATAAAAATCTTATTATTATAATTATTATCGGTAATTAAAACAAAATTCTTATTTAGAAAAAAATATTTCTTGATAATTTCGAAAAATTTATTGTAAATGCAACACTCTTAGATAAAATAATAAACACTTTAAAATTTTTAAAATTATATATATACAGTACCTGAAAGAGTATTCGTACGATCACTTAATTTCTAAAATAGTTAGATTTATGAAGCACTATGACAAAAAAAATATTGAAAAATAAGTTTAATATAATGGACAGCAATTAATCTAGAAGTATGATGTAGCCTAAAGATCATATATATAGTTAATAATTAAATATAATTAATGATAAAATTATAAACACTTAAAAATGTTAAAATTATTATTTTAAAATGTGATAGAAATGATTAATTTAAAATCAAATTAATTAATTAATTTTGAAAGAATGAAAAATATTTCAAATTCCCCCAAAATCAAGAAAAATAGAATCCAAAATTTAGGGATAAAATTTTTCTTAAATATAATTAATAAATTTTAATTTAAATATAAAATTTCCAAATGATTAAAACAATTTAATATTTTATTAATACCCTATTGTTAATATACCAAATATTGTTAATATTTTGAATTACATTAATTTATTTTACATTTAATTTATACACAGTGTTCTGAATAATAATTGTAAATCATGCAAATAATTTATTAAAGTTAGTCTAATAATAATAATAATAATAATAATAATAATAATAATTTGATAATACCTATCAATATGATTGGTATTCTATCATTGTTGCTCCATGATATTAGGTTTTAAAGATATAAATTATGGTTCTTAACATTGAACTTCAAATAAACAAATCACATCTAAACAACCTCCTAGATTGTTTACAAGCTTTTTTATTCCAATTCGATATAAATCTGAAGTTCTATATGTTACAAAATTCTTTAATGACAGAATCATCATTGAGGAATGTTCTCTCGCTGTAGAACTTGTAAAAATATTTAGAGAAATAATAATCTGTAGGCTAGAGTTCTGATGAGTAAGCTGGGTGAGGCAGAATTTATATATCAAGTTGGTTCAATTTTTGTACGTTAGATTGCACGACGTGTCATTTTGCGTTATCATGGAGAAACAATTGGCATCCTTTATTGACCTTGGTAGATGCACTTCATTTTTTGATACATGTCTTCGACTTCCACACAATGCTTTCAGTAAACACCTGACCATATTTCAAAAGCCTAAAACATTTTAGATAATTTTCTTTATTAAAGATTTTTCTTGACTCACATTTTTAAAATATTTCACTTAAAGATGTAAATAAATTTAATTAATCAATCAAAATTTCATTTAACAATTAATAATACAAGACTAAAGTCATAAAAACCGCCAATAATTTCTTTGCAACCTAATACTTTAAAATGTTTGTCTGTATTAAAAATGAAACTTAGCCAAATTTATTAGTGCCACAATATAGGGCAGCGGTTCTCAACCCCCATTTTTCTATTTTTAAGATTCTGGTAACCCAAAAGAAAATCAATAACCTAAAAATAAGTCATAACTCACCAAATTTAATAAAGCAACTTTTATTAATAAAACCAATAAAACCAACCTATAATAATAACATTACCAGATAATAATATTGCCTATAAAATACTTAACTGTATTAGTTAAGGTAATTATGAACAGAATTATTTTAATCAGCATCATAAAACATGATTTTTCACATGTTTTGATTTGTACACATACTATAATTCTGCGATCCCTTTAATAAGCTACCCGACCCTATTTGGGGTCGAGAACCAGGGGTTGAGAATCACTGATCTAGATTAATCATTTATCGTAATATTCATTCTAATTTATCCAATATACAATTTTGTTAAAGTTTAATAGAGTAATTTAAAAAATGAGTGCAAATTACAAAGAAAATACTAAAAATAATTTAAACAGACGAGATTATATCTTGTAGATTTCGAATTGAATGATTCTCTGACAAACCTATTTCGTTTCATCAAAGATGGTGATATTGACCAGTTGAGAATCACTATAACAAGTGAAATGGTAATATTTTTTAATGCTTTATGGAAAACTGAAATCTCTTCAGATAAATTTAACAAATCTAAATGGTCGGACTCCAATAAATTTGGCTTGCTATCACAGTCATTCTGAAATTGTGGACTTTCTAAGTGGATTAGGAGCAGATATTAATATAGCCGATTACTATGGTCTCACCCCCATTTACAATGCCGTCTTAACAAACAGCGAAGAGTGTCTGAGAGTAATAAAAGAAAAATATCCACAAGAGTTCTATTGTGAATTCAGCAATTTATTCCATTTTGCAAAGAGAAATAACAATCAAAATATGACAAGATTTCTTAAGCAGGAGTATAATAAGAAAAATGTATATTTTATACGGTTATTATTTAATTTTCTTCTGCATGTCTCTTCCTATACAGTATCTGTATTTCGTCAATCGTCAGTCATTTTATCTTTAATCTTTCGTTTGTCTATCTCGGAAATTTTTTCACCAATAGATTGATTTTCTCGGGATATTGAAGACTGCATCTATCACAATTTCATGGTCAATGTCTAATCTCAATTATTGAGGTTTTATAACTTGTTAAGAGTTTATTAATATCCAACGTATGACCTCAAAATTTGTGGTCATCTTAAAATTAGATGAACCTTATTATTAGGTTATCGGGAAAGCTCGTTCTGATTTTTAATATACATAATTAAAACATTTTTTATTATAATAAATAGATAGAAAACATGGTATTATATATATTCTGAATGGTAAAAGAGGCTTTTTTATTAAATAATAAAAAGGTATTTGTTTAAATATTGATCTAAATTATTGAACAAATTCAAAGATGGATACATTTTCGTTATTTAATGCTCTTCTACTACCGGAAAGGTAAAAGTGCCGCAAAATTCAGCAAACAATATATGTGATGTTTATGGTGAATTAGCAATATCTGATAGAGCTGTTCGGAAGTCGTTTGCAAGCTTTAAAGATGGTGATTTTATCCTTGAAGATCAAGAACGCACGGAGAGACCGACAACCGCAGATTATGAACAAATTACCGCGCTTTTTGAGAAAAATTCACGCCATACCACACGTGAATTAGAAGAGATATTAGGTATCCCAAAATCCACCATACACAAGAATTTATTGTATCTTGGTTTTATTAATTGTTTAGAGTATTTTAAGTAAAAATAACCTGATGAATCGCATAAAAATCTGCGACTTAAATTATAAAGGCAACAAAGTAACACCATTTTTAAAGCAACTGGTGACAGATGAGAAATGGATAATTTATAATTATGTCCAACGGAAAAGATCCTGGGGAAAGCCATTTGATCCACCATTAACCACCGCAAAAGGCAGTCTTCACCAAAAAAACTTATGCTTTGTGTCTGGTGAGACTGGCTAGGAATTATATATTATGAGCTTTTACCAACAAATCAGACAATAAATTCTGAAAAATATTGCTCGCAGTTTGAATTATTTAATTTATGAGCACATAGATGAAGAGTAAATTATTTCAAATAAGTGTTATAAGACCTACAGCATTATGGGCATAATTTTAATAATAATAATCTGCAGAGGCGAAGTTAAAAATATTTTCAAAATCTAAATTATTTTTACAGCACAGCAAATATTAGGTTGTTAATAAAGAAATTCTCGTTTTCAAGACTGTTGATATTGAATCCATTTACTACATATATTATTTTGCAAATTATTTGTTATGGCAAAACGGTGTCATTTTAATCTCTCAGAAAGTTCTATATAAGTTCACCTGGGATCTGTCATAATGACTTCTTTTAAATCATCATTATCTAACACTCCATGCTAATCATCTTTCAGATCTACATTTCCATGTTTGAATCTTGGAAACCATCTCCTGCATTGATTATTTATTACTAATAACATCGTATGTTTTTCGGAATTATTCTGTGGCAGTCTTTCCTTGTTTATAATCATACCACTCGAATTTCTTTAGTCATCCATATTTTTAGGCTTACTTTCCAACTAACAATGAATGAGTTCAGAGATAATATTAATAAAATAATATAAGTCAAGCAAAAAAACATTATGAAATTTAAAATATATGGTTTTTGGTGGTTTATGCAATAATAAATTTTATTGATTAAAAAGCACATTTGTAACTTAACCACAAAATATTTATTTTATAATAAAATATTTAATTAATTTTCTCTATATTAAAGTAAGATTTTAATTTTTTACCTTTGTTATCTTTACATTTGTCACTTTAATACCCTACTTAAAAAAATATTTTAAAATTAAATTTTATAAAATTTTTATTATGAATGGTTGTTTTGCGATGATCTACCTATGATCCGTTTCTTCGTGAGAATTTCGTTTGTATAATTTGTCATGAAAAGCTTAACATGTTTCAACAGGATGGGAGTGTTGCTCATTATTGAAATTTTTTATAACAATATTATAAACATTTTATTATTTAAATTAAGATCAGGTACCATTCAAAGGAAGGAAAAGGCTACAAACATGTTAGGTGAAGTATATTTACTTTTAATTAAAAATAATATCATTTCACTAATTTAGTTCTTTGAAAAAATGGAATCATGTAAGTTTAATATTGTCTTTTCTTATTACTTATTATTTTTTAGTCTTTATTTTTTAATATTTCGTTTTTTTCTTTTTATCAAAAATACAGATAATAATAATAATAATAATAATAATAATATAAAAATTAAAACATGTGAATAATATAATATTTTTAAATATAAAAATAAATAAATAATTTCAAATAATCAAGTTTTCAGGGTTTAAGAAACAAATTTTATTTTTCATGTTTTGTTTTTTGAGAGTCACCTAAAATGATTGAAAAAACACTTCATAAAATTTGTATTTGATTTCTGCATGCTCTTGAAATTTCAGATATTTGGTATCATTTGATATCATAAAGTCTGGAAAACCTCACCTGTTAAAACAGAGAATTTCGAGAACACTTTGAACTATTAGCTATTTTTATATAAAATGACTGACTTGTATGAGGGGCTTTAATTAGTTTCTTTTTATATAGAAAACAGGTGGCAAGACTTAAACGCGATCATATTTTTATTGCTCAAATTACGCGGCACTCATTTATTCATATTTCTTGTCTTTGGTCTCCATTTAGAAAATTAAAAGTCACTATTACTGAAAGTTCATTAATTGTTCTGGTTTCATAATTTTTTTAATTTAGGAAAAATTTACAAAAATTTCAGTCTTGCTTATTTTGATTTTCAGAGGTTAAATTTAATATTTAAACAATATAAAAAATTAATCAATTAACGACGAAATCAATGACTTAATCAAAACAATGCATGACATTTCAAGCTGAGCTTGTCACGTGCAACCCTCAAAAGCCATATCACTATTGTGTAAACACTTAATTAATAACTCTTTGAAATCTGCGATTTGCTTAACAAACGCAATAAAAATAACTCGTTTTTGAAGAAATCATATCGTATTAGGAATCAAAAGATCAAGTCAAAAAAATTAATGGATAAGTCTTTCAAGGCTGATAATCATCAAAGGAAAATTACGCTATACGTTCAGTAGGATTATCAAAGAATTGTATACATCTAAATTTTTCCAAGACAAAGAATCAATTCCGTTTTTGTATATTTGAACACAGAAATCTGAGTCAATCACCAAAACTGTAAAGACATTCTTTATCATCATGACAATGCAAAACCATTAATTTCTTTGGCTAGTCGGTAAAAGTTATTGAAGCTTGGTTGGGACGTATTGCCTTATTTACCACATACCCAAATCTCACCCCTTCCGATTACCATTTATTTCGTACTACACAAAAACCAAACAGGTTTTATAAACAAGAAATTTGCTGTAGATAATTGTAAGACATCAGGAATGAAAATTTCAATTAAAAACTTGAATAAAAATTTACGTTAAAAGAAATTCAATTATTTTTATGCATTATTAAAATAGTGAATAATTATTTATTTATAGTTGATTTAATATTTTATAATTTTTTCACCTTTGAAGATCAATAACGAAAGATTGGAGAACATAAACTGTATGAAATCAATGTAAATATTTTTATCATCTATAATATTTTATACTTTATTTCGTTAGATCATCATCAGTTAACTCAAAGGTATGAATCTCTTTTACGCTTTAACGAATATCTAAATTTTTATTAAAATACATTTTATTATGTATTATATATTTTCTTATTTTTTAAAAAAATCATTTTTCAATTGATTAAAACAATATTTTAAATTAAAAATTCTTAAGGGTTTCGTAATTCGGATAAAATATTTTTAATCTGTTAATTCTTTTTTCGCTGAAATTTTTTATTTCTCAAACAAGCTGACTGTTCATATTCATATATTTGAGGTTACGTTGTGGAAAAATATAAAATTTAATGTAAACATGTTTCAGGTATAAAAACTATTTTCAATAGCCTTTTATTTTTTTTATTGAGTTTAAACATTATTATTATTATTATTATTATTATTATTATTATTATTATTATTATTATTATTATTATTATTATTATTATTATTATAACATAATTTTATTAATAATATATTTACAGTGTTCTGCAATTATTAAAAAATCATTATTACAAAATTTATTATGGATATTATAATTGAACAACGAATCTGTATAAGATCTTGTTTTTTTAAAAATAATAAAATTTCTTGAGTGGATATTTTGAAAATGTTGCAAAAGTCTTTCAGAGACAAAACAATGTCCAAAATATGCTTACAAGTTGTACAAGTTATTCAAAGATGACAGGAAATCAGGTGAAGATGAATACCGTTCAGAGAAGATCATCAACTTCAACTAAAGCAGAAAATATCAAGGAACTTCTACTGTCTAATCTCCGAATAAATTAGAGAGATCTGTTACAGACTACTTGAATATCAAGAGGAATTATTCAATTTATTTTGAAAAAAGATTTAGAGATGACTCGTGTGTCTCCCTCCTTATCTCTAAAAAATTAAAATTTCATGAAAGCAACGTTGAGTTGAAGTTGCCAAGGAGATTTTTTCAGTTTATGATAAGTTGTCATTGATATATTATTTGAAATACATAATCACAGATGATGAAACATTGACTTAAGACTCAGACAGAAACCGTGCAACAATCAAGTAAATATCGTTTCAAAAATGAAGCAATACCCAAAGAGAACGCCAAGATCAAATAAAAATAAGCCGTTAACTTCTTTTACAATTACCATGGCATTGTACAAAAAGAATTTCTAACAACTGAACACAGTTAATGAAGATTATTATTTAAACGTTATGGGTTGATTACGCAAGTCAATTCGTAGAAAACGGCGAGAATTATGAAAAAACAACTGATAGAAAAACAACCATCTCAAATACCAATAATGATTCGATAATTTTTTATGAAAAATCAAACTGTCATTGTTCCGCAGAATCCTTATTCTCAATATATACAATTATGTTTCTTTTTTCTTGGCTTAAGTTGACACTGCGTGGATGTTTTTTTTTCAATTCAAACCATTAAAGAAAAATTGCTGACCGCTTTGAAGAGTATACCAGAAAGCGAGTTCCAGAAATGTTTCTAAAGCTGAAAAAAATGTTGGAATAAATGTATTATATATATTAGGTTGTCCCATATGAAATGTCCGATTATGTAATATACAATAAAAGCAATAAAAGTCCAATAAATTCAAATTT